>JAUZST010017970.1:0-33521 GCA_034779995.1 Parotocinclus haroldoi
CAGCGACATCACCTTCTTATGGATCTCCTACACACACACACACACACACACACACACACACACACACACACACACACACACACACACACAGAGATACACACACAGTTGTCTATAATTACCATTATTTCTATTTGCTGAAATTACTGTTGTTTATTATTAGTTTTGTATCCTATTAATGTTATAAAAAGAGAGAGATAGAGACGGGGACATTTATTTGTATTTATAATAAAGCCAGTGTGGGAGTTTTATACCTTGTTATTATAGAAACTCAAACCAACATCTACAAGTGTGAAAAGCAAGTAAATTTGATGAATTAGAAGTGTGTGTTGGTGACTGATTTTGGATGAAGGTCATTCTAGCGATAAACTCAGTTCAGAATCACTAATCTAAAGAGTAATTAAATATCAGGCATGCAAGATGTTTTAATTGGGTGCTGCTGGCTATATTTGAGAGGACACACACGCACACACAAACTGATGCTGACTTCAGTTAGACAAGCATAGACTGGAAACTGAAATGACCAAATGTATGTACTACATCTTTGGCTTTACTGGGTGTGTCCCTGATTGGCCAATCTAATATACAATTTGCGTTACAAAATTAATAAACATATGTAATTGGTGCAACTCTACGACACCATTTTATGTACATATAAGGCACTGTTTAAACTTATGTACACTAATTGGAAATAAAATAACTCACCAAGAAGAAATTGTCGAGATCGAATGAAACTTTATTTATCTGGAACTTGGTTTCATCCCCTCATGCTTTTGTGCGATTTATTCAGATGACAGTAACTTAAATTAAGCTTGGAATTAATGATAGTAACTTCCACACTAAACACAATTTTTCAAACAGCAAAAACTCAACAGTACTATACCACCAAACCACCAAAGCTTCTATACAGAACAAAGATTTAAATACTTTGGCATTTCATAGTATAAATGAAATGTTTTGCTTTACTCACTTAAGAAGTAATCTAAATGGGAACAAAACAAACCCCAAAGTATTGTTACCTTACAGCCATACGGCATGATGGTACATTTAATACATGAGTATATGTAAAGCAAAGACTGTTGTACTTATAAGACTTATCAGCATAGGACGTCTATACTGGACAATATATTTCACTGAAGTTTAAGAGTTCTGTACTTTGTGCAACACTTTGTTATATAATTTTACCAATTTCAATAGAAATTATTGCAGTGATAATGGCTAATTGAATAACTACTAAGACTATAAGCAATCATCATAGTCTGAAGACATCATATCCAGACTAGTTATGGACAAAATTTATATCAATTTCAGCATGAATGGGCCAAAAACATCACTGTTAATACTATAGCTGTGACGCTGTTTTGTCTTTGTCACACTGCATATGAGAGTCTAGGGCTATAAATCCCTTTCTGTCTCGTTCTATGCTTTTATAGCAAACAGTGCTGCAGGTTTCATGCTCATTTCTATTGCATGGCTATTCCTACATTAAACCCGTCTTCATACAGTTGTCTTTGTGTATTTAGATTCACCAAGCAATCATATAAAAAAGAAGAACAACTCAGCAACACGGATACTGTAACCATGGCAACCATTTCATATTTGCATTAAATAGGCAACACTGTATTTTCAGCTGGGCGTAATTCTGAGTCCAGAACAATGCCTTGGTGTCAATAAACTGTGATGGTCTCAGGTTTATAAATATTTGTAAGTCTAGCATGCAAAAGCTACCAGCCTAAGGAGATGAGGGTGAGCACGTGTCCTCTGAATCAGGAGAAGCAGGGCACTTTTGCAGCATCCAAATGATTTAAAGGAGGGCTCTAAAGGTCTGTTAAGGCCCCTTTTGTATGCAAGAGATACGTGTATTGGCTATTGTCACTATGGTTGACAGGGAGGCCAGTAATGTTATCCCACCAAGCTTGCTGGTCCAATTACTCTTGAACTCATGATCTCCAAGTGATAGGGCAGACTTACCTGTCTGACATGAGCTCCTTACAACACCCTTTAAATGAGGATTTACTACTTTTGTACAATAAAAACACTGCTGTTTAGCGGTGTACAGCTGACAGCTTGGTTTGAGAATAGTCAGAAGTCCAGATGCTGGATAATCATGGTTAGCAGATTAAACGTGATAAATGTGAGGTGTACGGGCATTCAGCATTCAACAAGATATAGTCTCATGTTTTAAAACAATAGCTGTAAGCAATTTATTCAGTTAATCTGATTTATACCATTCCCTCCTTCACAGAGCCTGTACGGTACGTATTATGTGTGCCCCTGTGAGAATGGACTCAGCTGTGAAGGGGACTGGTCAATTGGAGGATCCATTGTAAACACCAACTTTGGAATTTGCGAAGATCCTAATGCTCCTCAATAAGGCTTCATCAATCAGTATTCAGCGTAATTACTATTACAGTCATAGTGACAGGTAGTACATACAATTCCCTATGTGTAAAGATATACAAAGTTAAATCAGAATTGATAAAACTAGTGCTTTGTTAAAAATGAAACACATAAATTCTTTAATTGCCCACTTTAGCCTGAACAATTATAGTGTGTCATCTTGAAAGCACATTATCTCTAATGCCTACCTTATCAAAACCGTACACTCACTTTGAATGCTATGGCTCATTACTGGACTATTCCAGCACAACACTTACCAGAAGAAACACATTCCTTCACAGAATTTTGGAAAACTCCAAACAATAAAAGCATATTGAAGAAACCATTGGTTGAATTATTGTACCGCAGTTATGACGAAAAGTAATACAGAAACATTACAAACATGGAAAATAGCATAACTTGCTAAACTGAATGAAAACGAGACCCAATTAAATTTTTTAATTTAAATTATTTCCATGTTATGTAGTATACACTATATGTGTACACTATATATTGGCAAAAGTATATAGACATGGTTCTAGTTTGTGATCTCCGTTATGTCAGCCATACCCATTTTAAACAGGTTCATAATACTGAAGCATACAGTGGGTACGGAAAGTATTCAGACCCCTTTCAATTTCCAAATTGAATGGAACTACATGCACAGAGGCCCATTCTATACTTCTATACTATATTTTTCACATATTTTCCCCCTCACATGTTTTGTAATTATGTTGCATTCCATGCATATATTACGTTTTATTACAAATTACATATTACCATAACCCCATCTTTTGAAAGAATTATCCAAATATATTACACTATATATACTATATATACTATATATTATTGATTTTTTTTGAAACAGGAATAAGCTTTGGGAACTGAGGACACTAACTGTTGAAGCTCTGTAGGTGGAATTCTTGCTTGATGTACAACTTCACTTGCTCAACAGTCTGGGGTCTCCTATGTTGTATTTTGCACTTCATAATGCGCCGCATATTTTCAATGGGAGACAGGTCTGGACTGCAGGCAGGCCAGTCTAGTACCCACACACTTTTACTATAAAGCCATGCTGTTGTAGCACATACAGAATGTGGCTTGGCATTGTCTTACTGAGATAAACAGGGACGTCCCTGAAAAAGACGTTGCTCGGATGGCAGAATATGTTGCTCCAAAACCTGTATGTACCTTTCAGTATTAATGGTGCCTTCACAGATGTGCAGATATAGGTAGGTACTTATTTTATGCAAGAAACTGCTAATTCATTATTAAACAATCATACAATGTAGTTTTCTGGTTTTTTTTAGATTCTGTCTCTCACTGTTGAAGTGTGTTAAAAATGATAGACCTCCATTCTTTGTAGGTGGGGAAACTTGCAAGATTGTGAGTGTATAAAATATCCCCACTGTGTGTGTTGCCACAATTATTATTATTATTATTATTATTATTATTATTATTATATTATTTCTGTCATACTTAATTATTATCATACTACGACTATCATTGCAGCTATGCACTGGATATGCATTTGGACAACATTCCTTTGTATATGAGATTACTATCCATATTATGAAGGTTAATCTACATAATCCACATAATCCACAGATTACCTTGCCAGATATATCAGTAGCAATAAGACAGCCATATTACAGCCCACTAGCAAACACATTTAAGCGAGTATTATGCCTTGTAAGGTGCTTGGGTAGTTTTAGGTGTAAACATTAGGAAATAAACCCATCCAGTACATTTTACAAGCAGGAGGTGCTACGTGATAAAGAAGACAAATTGTTGATTTGTATTTGGAACAAACCTGTCTCTAAACATGAATAACAACACTATAACATTCAAGGTGAATATGTGAGAGATGTACGTGTTATAGTGAACCTCTTCTTATTGCTTCGAGTAGACATAGCTTTGTCTCACACAATTTTAAGGGGATGTGATGATGGCTGGATCATTTGGGAATGCAATGTATCAGCCAAATGAGTGATCTTGTTTGTGTGCTGAAGACGCACCTTGGTTCGCTTCAATCTATCATTGCATGTTCATTGCCCTAAGATGTGATTAGACTTCTTAACTGCAAGCCTACCAAGCATCCCTGTCTGCACTGCAAAATAGTAAATAAAGTGGTCGCCAAACAAAGTCAAAATATATGTTGAAGTTTGTTTTGGGTGTGACTGCTTTTTAATGTGAGAATAGGGGTCTTATGAGAAGCAGCTAAGGACATTCTATGTTTAGTGCTAACATCACTGAGGTAGGACTACTCAGCAGTGGAGAGTAAGGTAAGATTTTTTTTTACCTGCATTGTCCTCTAGGCAAGGGTAAAACTGACAAAATAGCAACCATAGCAACCCATAGCAAAAAAAGTATTCGCAATGATATATAAAATCTCCCCATGCCAATTCACAAAGACAGCACATTCATGAAGCACACAGTGGAGTTGTTTAAATAGCTGCATTTCCTACTTCAAAAGCATACATTTCAATATGGACTGTTTACATGCACTGTCACCCTGTATACAATACATTTTAATTCAGAGTAATTAAAATTGTTCAGTCGCCTGTCCTGAATTAGAATGTACTAGGCTATGTGCTGTGCATAATATTACAGAACCGTCAGTATGATGTTATTTGAAGCCATTATATATGATGTCCAAGGCGTAAAATAAATAAATAAACAAATAAAAACTGATAATGCAACAAACCTAGGGGCTTTTTGATAATATTACCTTATTGCTTTTATAGCCAGATTGTATCTCTGCAGTATATTTATTAGTATCAATTTACACTAATGAGTGTACTTGTATGTACAGAAATCATATATTGCTTTTGGAGCTTTGCATACAGTTATATCTTAGTGCTGCCTAATATAAATTCATAAATGCAAGCCAGACTCATGCTCAAGGTGGCAGATCTGAGGCTAAGGCTATATATATATATATGCGCAATACATTTGGCTTTTTACTTAACTAAACAATAAACAACTTAACTAAATTCTAAATGATATTTTTGTATTATGTTCATGTGCCAAAATGTATGAAGACATATTGTATACACATTGTATATCTAAAATATATACAACACAAATTCGAATGAAGTTGAAACGTTGTGTAAAACAGAGATTTCTCCAGATTCTCCGAATCTTTTGATTATATTGTGATATAGATGACAGGATCCCTAAAATCCTTGCACTTGCACAATGTTGAATGTTGTTCTTAAACTGTATGACTTTTGTGAACACAGTTAATCACTCCATCTACAAGTGCTAGTTAGAACTCGAAAGCCATATATCAATAATACCCAGAAATGCAGCCGACTTCTCTGGGCCTGAGCTCATCTGAGATGGACTGATGTAAAGTGGAAAAGTGACAAGTCCACATTTTAAATTGTTTTTGGAAATCATGAACATTGTGTCCTCTGAAACAAAAGAGGAAAAGGACTGTCCTTATTGTTAACAGCACAAAGTTCAAAAGTCAGCATCTCTGATGGTATTGGGGTGTGTTAGTGACCATGGCATGGGTAGCTTGTACATCTGTGAAGGCACCATTAATGCTGAAAGGTACATACGGGTTTTGGAGCAACACCTGCTACCATTCAAGCAACGTGTATTTTTCAGGGACGCCCCTGTTTATTTCAGCAAGAAAATGCCAAGCCACATGCTGCATGTTGAAGAATGTGGCAAAAAAACAAAAAGATTTATCCATTTACATTATACTGTTTGAACATTAAATATTTTGTCTTTGTAGTGTATTCATTCGAATATGGGTTGAAAAAGATTTGCAAATCATCATATTCTGTTTTTATTTATGTTTTACGCAACGTCCCAAGTTCATTTAAATTGGGGATGTATTAAATTAGATGTGAATACATATGAGTATGCTTCAATTACAGGTTGAATTATTAAAAATAAAAGCAATAAGCTACTCAAGGGTGAGTAAATGGGCTTTTATGCCTATTAACACACATTACCTGTAATAAAATCATGTTAAGATTTATTTTATTTTTGTTTAAAAAAAAAAAAAGAATGTCATTATTGTATGTTGTTAATATTGTTATTATGTTAATAATAACAACACTACTACTACTACTACTACTACTACTACTACTACTACTACTAATCATCATCATCATCATCATCATCATCATCATCATCATAATAACAGGATTATTATTATTATTATTAACATTAGAATTGTTAAAAGCACCAGTCTTCGTATAAGGACTATATGGATGGTATATGGAAGGGTCGTAACAAAATCATTGGTTGTAAAAACTGCCATTTTATGACTAATCTGACCAATTATTTGATTTGGTCCACTGCTCACAAAAATTAGGGGATACTTTAATATGGGATATTTCATTTTCAAAAATCCCCTAAATTTAGCAGTATACTGTTAAATAAAAAATAGATGAATTAAAACTGACAGATGATGGAGTTCTGTTGCTGGAAGTCCATTATAAATATGAAATGCTCTGACATAGTATTGCTCCAAGATATTGCTTTCCATAACTAGAGTAAAGACCTGCCAATTCTTATTGTGTCCTACTGTCACTGCTGGTGTAGCCTTTATATATGGACTCTTCATGTTGTTATAGTAGTGTTAATATTCTGTTGTTACTGATCTGTGTTCTGTGTTTTAATGTTTCCCAATTTCTTCTGAAATAAAATACACAATGTCCCATCCAGCATCATGCACATGGTGTCTCAAAAGTATGGAAACACAAATATAAAATGAAAATGGTTTAGCTGGCAGTGATCCAACTTTAGACACAAGGTGTAAGGGAAGGGATAAACATGTTAAGCCATGTCATCTTTAATTCATCTTCAGTTCATCAAATGGGAAGTGACACATGGCTGCCATGTTTGTGACAGTTTTCCACTGTTGGAGCCCAAATTGTTGAATAGTGATTCATATTATTTTAATAAGACACAAAGGGTTTTTTTTTTACCATTGAGCCAACATGTATGAATTCTGTTTCCTTAAACAAATGTGTTTTCTTTTGTTTTAAATCTGCTAACAAAACGAATATGTTGTAATCTGTTAAATTCAGCAGTGATACCTTTGAGTAGAATGTAGCCAGTTAGATTTTTCAATATCGTTGCCAAAAAATATCAAATATCACACACAGATAGACATATCTGACTGATGTAAAACTTGGCATGCAGTTGGCATGCATGCCTCAGACAGATATGTACAATTACAGTAATGGTGTGATTAGATGCTGACAAAACAAGTGATTTGGTACAAATGCAGTGTCCAGAAAAGGCTGAATTTTTGATGAGCATATGTGGCCTGAGGATCTTCAGTTTGTCAACAAATGTGTAAGAAGTTGACTGACTTTCACACTGGCAGAGTGCAGCGGGGGAGGCTGGGAAAGATCACCTCAGGAGTTAGGACCATTAGCACAGGAGCTCCTCAAGGTTGTGTTTTCTCCCTATTATTATACTCTCTGTACTCAAATGAGCGTCCAAGGACCTGGTATGGGCCTGCAATATCAGCACCATTATTAAGAAAGCGCAACAAAGGCTGTACTTCCTGAGTCAGCTGAGGAAGTTCAACCTGCCCCAGGAGCTGATGTTGCAGTTCTACACTGCCATCATAGAATCTGTCCTCACTGCATCCATCACGGTGTGGGGCAGCTTAGCCACCAAACACGACAAGCATAGACTGCAGCGCATCATCAGGTCTTGCAGAGAGGACCATCGGAGTGAAGCTACCCACTCTGTCAGATCTGCATGAACATGTAGAGAACATCGTCTTTGATCCTTCACACCCAGGACATGACCGGTTCCAGCATCTTCCCTTAGGAAAACATCCAAACAAAGGCATCCCGTTGGTATAACAAATAGTCAAAATGTAAGAGAAGGATGACCCAGAGGTGCACAGTCAAGGCAGGCTAATGCAATGCTGTTCGAATGTATCCGAACACAGAATCATCGTTCCTTAACAACATATACTGCCTGGACGAATATGATTTATTTTGTATCATCCTGACTGAAGGGTGAGTAATTTGGTGTGAGCAGCATTACTCTTTTCGTAAGGTGTTAACAGTACAGGCTGACAGAGGTGGATAAACATGTGGGGAAAGTTTTTTAGGCACACCCTGGATACTCTGAACCTTTGGATTGACATATGGTCAGTAGTGCTTACCTAAGCATTGTGGCTGACCAAGGTTAGCCCCTCGTGGTGTTTACTCTGAGGCAGGAGGACAGTTTCAATAGGACAAATGTACCATGCCACAAGATTTGAACATTTATAGATTGTTTCCTGGAAAACCTCCAGTGCATTTCCCTTGCTACACTGGTCCTCTCAGTGCCCTTGTATTAATCCTATAGAGCAACTCTGTGACGGGATAGAAAGGCCTGATTACACCATGTCAGTATTTCCTCATTTGCCCCTACTATAAAAAGCTGCGAGTGCTTGGGTCATTGTTCCTGAACATTGATTTCAGCGCCTAGGGGAATCTACTGTGGTGGCCTAGTGGTTAAGGAACTGGACTAGGGACCAGAAGATCCAGGGTTCAAATCCTACCTCTGACACAGTTGGGTCCCTGAGCAAGGCCCACAATTGTTTGGATTGTAAGACTGTATTAATTGGAAGTCGCTCTGGATAAGGGTGTCTGCTAAATGCTGTAAATGTAAATGTACAGGCTGAGTCAAAAGTCACAGGACATGTTGTGTCACTGACACTGACGCAAAGGCTGCCAAACCCATTGTTGAGGTTTCTTCGTCAGTATTAGTCTTAGGACGACCATTACGTGGGTTATCACATTCTGTTTTCTCATAATTTGGCTACGAGAGATACAACAGTGCTGTGTGGAATTGGGGTGTTTCTGGGCATTGGTTGTTGAAGTCTGTGGCTATGATACAGCAGCTGTGTTCCCTAGACATCAGAATCATCAGTTCCATCTTCAGTTACCTGTGATGAACAACAAACGTTTTGAACCTCCTGTGTTGCTGAACCACAATAGATATTGCAAATCTGATTGCATCAATCGATTTCTGAGACAATTCTGGTCTTCTCTGATATGCCGATTCTCTGATTGCCCTTGATCCAATATGGTGGCTTTCAAGATGGCGGCCATGTTCCAGACATAACATAAAAGATAGGCCCTCTTCAACATGCTGCAAGATTATAATAAATTATAATAATACATTATAATAAAGTGGACATTCAGTGTATTTAATATATGTATACTCTGTATATTGTGTACAAAATTTACACATCTCTATGAGTAATAAACGCTATTAGCTAAACAGTACATTCTAGGTGTCGCCACGGCTGTTTTCAATCAAAGGAAATGTTTTTAAAAGTGTTATTGCTTCTCACACAGCTGGTGAAAACTGAATCGTTTTGTAATTGAAACCACAACTGTTTCCTACCAAGGTGCACATGACCAATAAACCAGGCAAAGCTGATATTCAGTTCCAGATAGTCACTGATGTTGAAGCAAAAAATCCATTCATCCATCCATTATCCCTGTTTGGCCTTGGAATGTATAGCGGCAGACATTCAGGGAACAAAATTTATGACAACTGCCAGAGATGTAAGCAACTTGTCTGTGGCAAATGCTCTAACAATATATCAAAGGTGTGCTTAGAATAATGATGAGTGATGTATGGACCTCATCATCCTCATGTGTCGTCCATATCTATCTGCATACGTCACAAAAACGAAACACATTTTCACATATGAGCTCCCCAAAATGGCCAAAGAATCGGGTTGGGACTTTTCCCACACAGGTAGCACACGACTGGAGATGTTATGTATCTCTAGGCACACTTGTTTGGGTGATAGCGTATGCATGCTCAGCATGCTTTGATTAACCTGCAGGAGCTGAGCGGAGTCAAATTGAATATGAATCCTTGAAAATGTAGAATTAATACAATCATGCTTTGGCACTCAACCACCTAACACCTTGCAGCATTCGATTCTTGATACATTTTGATGAGTTTGTTCGCCACTGGAATCACTTGCTTGCTTGACTCACGACCCACATATAGTATCAGTCTCACAATAGCTCTCACTCAGTGCAGATTTTCACTGTGTTTTTTACAAATACGAGTAAGTCACAATGACCCCAGAGACGGTTAGTGATAACTTCTAGTCCATACAAAAACACTGTGCAGTATGATAGTCTCTTGCCTAGCCTGGGCATTTGGGTAGCAGCCATCATTTAATATAATGCTTAATAAGTTACATGAAGTTACAGGATATATTTAACACAATTATAAATTACGCTTTCTATTAACGATATTTTCACAACTGAATGTTAAGTGTCTTAAGCATGTATAAGGTAGGCTATGCTATAACAACATATATTAAACTTTTCGGTTTACAATACAATCAACTTGATAATGAATTTGTCAGAACATAACCCCATCACAAACTGGGGAGCACCTGTATAACAGAACTCCATGAAAACCCTATACATTGTGGATTTTCCAGGGATCTGGAATGGATCACTGTGTCAGGCTGACTGATTCACAATTCTACTATAGTCTTCGAATCAGCTTGATTCAGGTTCTCACACAAAAACTTGTGTAAAACACGTGGTGAACGTATTTTTGCCGGTTAAGGCTGCAATAGGAACAAAAAGGGGGTATTTCAGCCAATTTCTGTCAGCAGTAAACATTAACAATACCCACCCCATAATGTGTTACAAATATGGATTTATTTCTAGCTAAGATGCATGAAAGTCTGTGGTAAGCTACTAGCATAAATTGTGGCTAGTTTCAGTCAATACATTCCAATGCAATATAAATCATTTGGGAGGTGTTACTCACAGGCTAATTTGCAGGCTGAGTGTGTGTGAAAGCTTGAAAAGGAGCCTATCAGCCACAATCTGCCAAACAGTCTGGCTTGAAAGTTTGCAAACCTTTCAGAATGGTCTCCGATTCTGCATAAACATGGCATAAACAAATCATCAGATTTTCACACATGTAAGAATTTTACAAATGGTAACTGACAGGAATGCTAATCAATAAAATAACATCATCTGAGTGCATTTGGCATGGATGAGGCTGTTATGGTTGTTGTATTCACTATAGAATTTCTAAAGCATCAAGAGTTGTAAATTATACTGCATAAAATATATAATTCAATTATATTAAATTGCCCATCCCATTTTTTTGGAATGTGTTGCAGGCCTGAACAGAATGAATAGAGGTTTATTAACAGATAAAAAAGTTGATGCCACTAGCCAACGCACAGCTAAATCTCCAGCTTCTCTCAATCACCTCATGGTTCATATTGCAACACACCTCCACCCCAACTCCTCCTTATATCTTACCTGACTTGACACATCTGGTGCCTGCTCTGTTCAGGGGAAAGGAAGGGACGCCACAGAACAGAGCCATGCCACCAAATAAACCGTCTGTATTAAATTAAAATATTTTTGACTAATGGTTCTGACTGAAATGTCTCAGGTTCGTACTGTCTGCAATGAAATAAAAGACAAGTAAAATGCTCATCGCTTCATTGCAAACAGTGCCTCTCTTTCAAATGAATGAGAAAACTGCTAATAAAAGGGATGATGCAGCTATAACAGTAAACTGACATGTTGCTGCTTGGTTTCAAAGCAATAAGCATTCAAAATGAATATTATCATTTCACCTCCATGCTCTGACTGGCCTCACAGAACCAATCATGTGCAATAGTGCCCTCAGTTGAAAAAAACCTCCAACCTGCAAGAACGTGGGAGATAGGGATACGTCTGTCACAGTCTAAATATGCGTGTTATGCATGGTTTGCAATCAGTCGCAGCTCAGTCGCCTGCAGATCACTGGCTGACAGCATAGGATTTTGAAAATGATCTTCTAAGACTTGTGCTTGCTGCTTGGTGGGATGGTTTGTGAACTGGTGGTTCTAGACCATTTAAATTGAGGGTGTTGGTAGGCTGGGCCAGTGGCTATGCTAGAGCACCCAATTGCTTTATTACGTATTGATTATCTCACTCCCCATTTAGGGCACCGGGTTGTAGGAAAGCCAAGCTTGCTGTGGTAGTTTAGCAACGTTCGAATTTCGAATTTTCGTTTATAAACAAGTTTTCTTTGTTAAAAAACATCCATTCCTACATTCCAAGCCAACTGTACATCACCACCTGCAAAACAAGTTCACGTTTGTTGTTTCTTATAAAGTGTATAATATGATGAAAAATGTATGTTATACACATTATACTGTGTGATCATGTACATGTAGCAGATTAGATTACCATGCCATTGATTCTTTTATTGCTCTCTTTTATTGATTATACTTTATTTATCACTTAAATCAGGCATTTCCATTTCAACTACTAAATTCCCCTGTCTATGTTTCTTTATTCTCAACCAAACAAACTTTAAGTAATACATAAATAAAAACATTGTACGACATTTTGCGAATCATTTTCAACCTATAGTCAATTGAATAAGATACAAAGACAAGATGTTCAAATGGATAATCTTGATTTTTACATTTTTTTTTTATTTGATGCCCGCAACACGTTCCAAAGTTGGGACGAGAGCATGTTTACCACTGTGTTACATCATCTTTCCTTTTAACAACACTTAATAAGCATTTCAGAATTGAGGACATTAATTGTTGAAGCTTTGTAGGTGGAATTCTTTCACATTTTTGCTTGATGTACAATTTTAGTTGCGCTTCATAATGAGCCACATATTTTCAACGGGAGACAAGTCTGGACTGCAGGCAGGCCATTCCAGTACCAACACCCTTTAACTACGAATCCATGCTATTGTAACATTTGCAGAATGTGGCTTGGCATTGTCTTGAGATAAACAGGGATGTCATTAAAAAGACGTTGCTTGGATGGCAACATATGTTGCTCCAAAACCTGTATTTACCTTTCAGTATTAATGGTGCCTTCACAGATGTACAAGTTACCAAGGGCACTAACACACCCCCATACCATCAGAGATGCTGACTTTTGAACTGTGTGCTGATAACAATCAGGACAGTCCTTTTCCTCTTTGGCCCGGAGGAAATGACGTCAATGATTTCCAAAAGCAATTTGAAGCATGGACTCGTCAGACCACAGGACACTTTTCCAATTTGTTCAATCCATCTCAGCCCGCGGGTTTCTGGGGGTTGTTTATATATGGCTTTCACTTTGCATGGTGGGTTTTTAACTTTCACTATAGGGATCGATAAACTGTCTTCACTGACAATGGTTTTCTGAAGTGTTCCTGAGGGCATGTGGTAATATCTGTTGCAGTATGATGTCAGATAGAAGGTCACAGGCATTCAATGTTTGTTTTCGAACTTGCCACTTACTTGCAGAGATTTCTTCCAGATTCTCAGAAACTTTGAATGATATTATGGACTGTAGATGATGAAAACCCTAAATTCCTTGCAATTGCAAGAGGAGAAATGCAGGACTTCTTGCTCATGCTGTTGTTCACAAAGTGGTGAACCTCACCCCATCCTTCCTTGTGAATGACTATGCCTTTAGGGGATGCTCCTTTTAAACCCAATCATGACACTCACCAGTGTAATGTTCCAGACAGGTGTTCCCAGTGTTTTTTTTTGTTGTATTCACCCTAAGAATGTATGACTCAAACCTCAAGTCCTAGTTCTTAAACGTACAATCATAGTTTGCTACAACAAATTAGTTTATAGTGTATCATTTCATCCTAGGTGACTCTTACTCTGTCAATACTGAAAGAAATTGAGCTGAATAAACAATACCTGTATGAGCACTGACTGTGCAGAATGGATACAATAAAAATACTATATGGTACTTGTTCCTTTCCAGGTCTGTCAATCAGACAGAACCAATTTATCATGCCTTCTGAAATACTAGACCTGTTATTTGTCCATTCTACACAAAATAACACTGCTTCAGCCTTGGCTGTGTCTAAAATGAAGTCGTAAGCAGCACAGAACATCTATCTTTTAATCCGGTGATGAAATGTTGTGGGGGTTTATTGTGTTTTGAAGTCTGAGCTTGTATTTATTGTCTCAAATGACTGGAGGTGGCTTTAGCTGTGAAGAACACTGTCCCACCATGTCAATGCACACCCACAGTGCAAGGGTATGTGGTTTTCTTGTGACAGCACCTGCAGGTACAAATGCTTTGATGTACAATCCCGTGTTAACTATCTCAGGGAGTGAAAATGTGAAATGGTCCACATCCACATGCCCATTGCTATGGGTGTGTATTACTGTGCAAAAGCTATCTGCATCGGCAATTGAATATCATGCGTGAAATAGCAAAACAAAAAGCCATGGGATTTAATCATAAGCGAAGTGATTTAATGTACAGGGAGAACAGGACTGTACCAAGATCTGATCTCTGAAGAACCCCTGTAGTAATCCTATGAGGTTATCATAGTGAACCTTCTGACGATTCACAGTGTCAAATGCAGCAGACAGTTCCAGAAGGACATGCACCGATGGTATGGAATTTTCCTTGGCTCCACTAGGAACTTCAGCAACTGTGACTAGAGCAGTTTCTGTACAATGACCTACTCTGGAACCAAGGAGGTATCAAGGAGATTGATGACCATAGTAATAATCCTATGTGCCAACAATGAGGAATTAAGTTCGAAGCAGTATTGCTTTCAATATATTTTGCAAATAAATGTCAAAAATGTTGATGACTGATAGAGTGAAATGTTTACTGTTGGTTTTATGTCTGAATGATTTTTTAATTTAATTGCACTCTTTACTCAAAAAGCTGCAACGATTACTAAGCATTTTATTTATAGCATTGCTATAGTTGGGCACAGTCTGTAGAACTGAATACCCATATTGATTTATAATAGCAAAAATACTTGTTAAAACTTGTATTGTTTAGCTAATGTTTGTTGATTGGACCCCTGAGAATATTTAGCAATGGGAGAAATTAGTTCAACATCCCTGATCTAGAGGTACAGTATGTTGTCACAAAAGAGATATATAGAGGAAGAACAACCAGCTGTGCTTCAACAAGGCCAGCATAACCAAATCTGCCACCAAGACCTGCAAGTGTATTCGAGTTAAGCAGGTAAATCATCACCAGTCCAGCACTAAGCAGCATAAGCCAGCTTTAACCAATATGGGACATGAAACTCATATTGTATTGCTTATTGACCAGAATACCACCATCCAAAACATAATATACTGGGATCCATAATATACAGAGTTTTTTATTAGCAATTTTTAATAATGATTTTGATACTAAACTGTTGTGCTAAGTAATATAAGTAGCAAAATCATATTAACAATTTTAGTCAGTTGCTTGCATACATATTCAAAGACAGTAACTTAAAGTTACTGGTCCTTTTTTTTAAGCAATTTCCTTCACACACGTGTAAATAAGATAATACAAAGTGTAATCTTTAATGTCTGTTTTTTTTTCTCTTCTCTAAATTCATTTAATTTAATCAGTGAAGATGAGTAGCTCCTGTACACACTTCAAACTAAATTACCATCAATCAGCATCCTGTGGTAACAGGATTAGCATCTACTGAACGCTCTAGGCTTACTCGTCTGCCACATATGCACAGTGGGATGTTGACAGCTGAAATTAACTGTGAATGGAATGTTTACATAACTAGAATCAGAATTTTATTTAGGATCATGCAGGTTTATGACAATGTACTCAAATAATTCATTGATTTGTAAACAGTCATATCAGAATAACATAACCCTTTCTTTCTACACTCATTATCCATTATATCAGCTATGTTTTCGATGATGTGTTATCAATAACATTCTGACGTGCCTGTGTAAAAAGGCATTATAATTATTGCAATTAATAATTTTTCCAGTAAATACTGGTTACAAAGCTAAGGCTGGTATGAGGTCTTTACATAAGACCATATCTAGCAACTGCCCTTGCTCTGCTTCTTATCACACACGGTTCCAAGAAAACATGTTGATTAAAAAAATGTATGTCTTTATTAAACACACTGATTAAGAATTCCAACTCCAGTCTGGAAAGTCTGTAAACATTTCCCGTAGCTGCTTATTAGACTTACACAATGCTGAAAAGTAGTTTTAGTCCACTGTTCCTTGCATAATAAGCCATCGCCGAGTCACACCACAGCACTTATTCTAGCACAAGTTTGCAAATGTGACAGGCTATGAAGATTTTCTGTGGGCAAGGTGTGCAAATGATTATTACAATCTGGACACTGGAGGTACCTTCACTAATCAATCATTTCCATGTGCTTAGTAGATGGAAATTTGACAGCCAGCCACCATAACCTTCGTTTACAATGGTGTCATGAACAAGAAACTGTAGACTGTTACAGACTGGAATCATATCATCTTCATTAGTGCATCCATTGGTGAATGTTTTGGATGTGACGACAGTCGGGTGTGAGCATAGAGACCTTATTTTGAGCGCTTTTGCTGTAGAGCCACACAATGCCCCACCCGCTTGTGTGATAATCAGGGATGTCAAGAAATATGACAGTTGGTCATCCCTAACTGGGCACCAACAAATCAACAATATTACAGAACACCCTCCAGCCACCTGTATAGCCTATAATGGGGCAGGGCTTCCAACTGACATTTTCCTGTAGAATACAGGAATACTTGTCCATACTCAGCAAAAAAAAAAAAAAAAAAAATCTAGGAATGTCTAGGAATGCCAGATTGCAACACTTCGTTGGCCTGCCTTTTCACTGGATTTAAACTCAATTAAGCATTTATGGGATCAGTTGGGACAGCAGTTTTAACAGCCTACAGATGTGTAATATCTACAGACAATGTTACACAATGGGGTTTAGGATACCATAAGTATCATGTATCAAGTATCACAACAAGCAGCATTTTTCCAATCTTTTTTTTTTTGTTTAATTTTGGTAAGTAAGTGTGCAAGTAGTCTGACAGTTTTGGCACTCGGAGCGGTCTAAATCACGTGCTTCAAAGTTTGAGATACCTTACCTTGGTTGTAGTGAGTGTTGATTTGAATTACTGTTGCCCTTCTATCAGCTTAAACCAGTGGCTTCAACAATCCATTTTAGCCCTGAGAACCTCCACCTACTGCATAATTTCCCCTGTTCTGAACATCCTCAGAAAAAGCCTTTAGTGCTGACTGTGGGTGAAATTCACAGTAGATCAGAGACAAGTATGCAGCAGAACGAAATGTCTTTCCTCCAGGTCCAATACACAACAACACAGGACAATGCAGTACAATAAATAGAAGTCAGTAATAAGGAGGGGTGGTGGTGGTTTTCAGAGGAGAGAAGTGTCTGCATACGACAGACTGTACAAAGTGATGTACAAGAATTATATGCAACAGAATATAAAATATGAGGATAGCAGATTATATGACTATGTAAATATATAAACCTACACAATATTGTAATGTTATACTGAAATATACATATAAGTATAAAATAAAATATATAATTATACAACCCCACACCAGAAAGAGTTTAGACAGTATGGAAAATGCATATAAACAAAACACTGCAGCCATTACTGCAGACAATATGAAGCTCAGATATTACATTTCGTCTGATCATTGTCATTTTTGTTCATGTCATTTTGTTAATAAACATCGGTTTCTGCATTTTAGGCCTGCAGCACATTCCAAAAAAGCTAATACAGTTATATATTTAACACTTGTAATATTGTCATTTTGGAGAGAAGAGAATACAAAGCGATTTACTGTTTCAGGTGTCAGTTTGTCCCATTCCGCCTGCAAACATGCAACAATTCTCCAAGCCTTTTCTGCTGGAGACAGGTCAGAACTTCAGGCAGGTCAGCCCAGTACACATACCATCTTCTTAGGGGATATTTAATTATGGGATATTTAATTTTGATAGAGAGAGAGAAAGAGAGTGAGAGAGAGCTGTGAACAATATAGGTTCCAAATGATGGTTTAAAAATAATAATTAATCAGCTATTAATGTGGATGTTTATTGTATATATGATCAATGGTATCATTATAAGTTTCCTTAAAATTGTTGCGTTTTGCTGACAAGATAACCCAGTGATCTTTATGTATTTTAGTGTGCTGAATCCAAAAATCACATCCATTTTTTCCACAAAACTCTGTCTACTCACAAACTCTTTTAGCAATAACGCAACATTATTATTTAGATAAGCTGAAGACACAAAAAGATAATTAATGCACAGGAGGGCAAGCTGAATACACAAAGAAATGCTGAATATGCAATCGGTATAACTAATAGAAAAACTGCTTAGTTTGTAACTACAGACGTTGGCATTTTTTGGCTAAATAAGCAGCGCAAAACTGCTGACAGCAGGCTTAGAAACTGCAGCAAATCACATACGCATAAAGTGTGCAGCGCATACGTACTCAAACTGAGTTGAATGACTTGCTATGAAATTGTGATTTGCTGAAGTCGACAAGAGATTATTTAATGACCGTTAAACAACAGACAGTTGACAATAGTATGTTTACTCGTGAAAGAAGTGCATTTAACATTTATGTATTTTTCATTTGCAAAGGAGTGGCATTTTACCCTTCACAAGTAGCATTGTCAGCTAAATTAAATCACTGAACTGTAGAACTCCAAAGTCTTGTTACAGTACCAATAGGCTTGTTGATGTTTCAATTAGTTTATGCGACTGCGGGTCTTGATCATTTGTCTCTTGCTTAAGTAAATGTTGTCTGAATTCCCTCATTTGTGTCGCTCACTGCTAACATATATAGCAATCTACACAGAACACACTATGTAGTGATTAGTGAATGAGTAAACAAGTGAACCATTTCAGACATACCCCAAGATTTGAGTACTACACAACACACCTAATCATAAAACCTTTTGCCTGAAGAAATCAACCTCTAAAGTAAAGTAACCTTTTTATTCTGAAGTAATCAGATGCTCTACAGTGATATGATATGAGGTAGGGAACGGTTAGTCTCTGGTGTAATCTGCACGGTCATTAACTGTACCTGAGAAAGTTTCGGAAGGTTGCTCTTCAGGGGCCGATCACTTGTCCAAACTGTGCATTTGCCCAATTATTATTTAATAACTGATCAGAATTTTAAAACCTTTGAGTAAATGAGTAATTACAGCTGGACAAAGGCTTGATTTATTTGAAAGTGTAATGGATTTTACAGGTTGGTTTTCTCTATAGGCACTGTATACTTAAACATTTAATCTACCGTATAATAAAATATATTACATTAATTATATTATGTATCATTATTACTCATATAAATATAAAAAAATCCAATAATTGACATGAGTTCCTCATGATTTGCAACTAGCATCATGACAAAGGCCATTAAAAATGATGACAGTACAAATAGTAATATGTGAAAGTAATAAATAAATAAAAATAAAAGGAAAATTTTAATTTCTGGGTGAAAATTACAACATAATTATCCATGTAAGAATTTACAAATGCGTAATCATTAGTAAGCTTTACTCGAAATTTTACATTTTACTACCAGTACTCAAAAATCAAAGTTGTTTTCACGTTGCTTGCTGTAAATGTTAAAATGAATGGTGTTTTTGAGTTATAAATATACAACACAACAAGTTTTAGGATATATCTAACACGTGTTGCGTGTACTAACATCTCCTCTGACGGAGGAGGATGCACCGAGATTAGCTTTTCATTTGACTTCGCCCAATTAGCTGCCTATAAAAAAAGGTTTACGTGTGCATAAAATGTGGTGTGTTGATTTTCACAGTGGTGTACATGTAGTCATTTTTGTGAGTGTGTAAGCACTTAATGGTGCTTTTCGAGAATTTTACTGTCGAGACGCTTGTTATTTTAAGTTATACACTAATAAAGTAGAAATTTGCTCCCAAAAATATTGTTCATGTCTGCTAACTGCCCCAGGGAATTGTTGAATTGAACCTTCTTTATTAAAAAATGAATTGAAGTTGACCAGACAAAACATGAAATATCTTGGGTTCGTACTGTCTGTGATTAACTAAAAGTCAAATGAAATATTAAAAAATGCTTTTCTGATTTGAGGTTGTATATTAGTCTTATTATTTGGGGTTTATTTTTGTAAGTACAGAGAAAGATTATGAGGAGGATATTATATTGAATTTGGACAAAAGAACTCGGTTGAAGAAATTACTCAATGTATCTAAGCTGGTCTAAATATCTAACAAGGTGAATAATTTTGAATACCATCAGGAAAGAAAGAGTGAAAATGGTTTCTTGGCAGGAGGAGCTGGATGGATAGCATGGGGTGGAGAATGCCCTATTTCACCTTGAGCCGAAGAATGTCTGTGTGCAGGTCTGAAAACTACCTATCTAAAAGATATGTTAAACATGTCTCCCAGCTAATGGCTGCCTTCCCATCAAGCATCAGATTTGCTGCCAAGATAAAGACACAGATAAATAAATGTGTCACTATACCTCTGGCATAACGAGAATTGGGGAGTGTAACAACAAAACAGCAATTACTGACACTACCATCCTCTTTATCTTGGTAATGTGCTAAAAGACTAAGCGGGCAGGTGTCTGGGTAAATAACTAATGACTAATGACTTTTCAAGTCATTAAGGAAGCTCCGAGGGTTGCAGGGTGGGGGATGTTGTTTTTAACAAGTTTCTGTAATTCACTGAATGCACACATGCTGTTTGCACAATAGATATTTTACACAGAATGTTGCCGGCAATGTGGATGGAGTCTCTTGGGAACAACAAAAAAGATGCATTACGTTTCTCAAAATAGCTTATATAAATGGCTGATGGAAAAAGCTTATTATTTCCATGTGAGATAAGCATATTCTCAGCATTCTCTGAAGTGACACTGATAGTGTGTTTCGCTGGTATGACTGGATCAGACAGAGCAGAGCTGCTGGAGTTGTACGTCAGTGTGCACTCTGCTGGACATATCTGCCATATTGCTACACCATATAAAGTCAGAGAGAGTAGCTCATCTGTTTTTGCACAGTTTGCGTTAGTCATTGTTTAATCTTTCATCTGTGTTCACAGGACACTGCCTACAGGTTTTTGGTGGCTGGACATTTTGGTGGACTATTTTCCAGAGCTCTCCTAAAGAGAGGGATCTGGAAGGGCAAAATTAAGTACAAAACTGAGATCAATAACCAGTTCAAGGCCAACAACACAAGGTAAGTGTGTCAGGAAGACCAGCACCCACTAGAAGTCCAGCAGCTTTATGAAAGCGGAGAGTGACCCTGCAATTGTGGAGGAGCTGAACCAGGCAGCAGCAGTTACTGCCTCACTTTGCAGGAACACGAGGTGAGGTATGCACTGAGGGCGGTGAATCCCAGGAAGGCTGCTGGCCCAGACAGAGTGATCGGGAAGATCCTCAAAGAGCTCCAGCTGACTGGGATCTTTATTTATTTATTTTCAGAGTATCACTCTCCCAGTCCTTCATCTCATCATGTCTGAAGTCAGCCATAATTGTACAACTGCCTAAAAAGACCAGCATCAGTACCCTCATTGACTACTGCCCAGTCGTTTTTGACCCACCCTCCCCATGACACACACACACACACACAAAAAACATATAGAGCTGTATTTACCACAGCTCAGTAAGTAATTGGAAACCCTCTTCCCTCCCTGAAAGAACTCTACAGGACCCGCTGTCTCAGGAGGGCACACAAAATTACAAAAGACAGTACACACCCAGAACATTGGATGTTTGAATTGCTGCCATCTGGCAGATGTTACAGACAAATTAAAACAAGGACAAACAGAATGAGAAACAGTTTTTAGAACAGCGTCATAGCTCTGTTAAACGTAAAGTGACACACCTTGTGTCAGTTCAGTGAGTTATGTGCAATTTCATAACTCATTTTTTTAAATTCAGATTTTTGTCTGACTGCTTCTGTTGTGCCTAGCAGCTTGTCAGGGAAATCTATTTTTTCTTATTTATATATTGTTCCCTCCCATTTTCAAGCTTTGCAAATGCGTACACTGCAGCTCTTTGGTCCACCAATACTTTTCCACTGGGACAGGAGATCACCCTACAGACTTTAAAACAATTGCATGAACACACAAACATTGCATGAAAAATCAAATACATTCTTATAAATTTCTGTAAGTTTGAAAGCAAATATATTTTTGTATGTTTAAAAGCAAAGATAAGCAAATATATATATTATATTTGAAAGCATTAGACATATGATGATTTAGTGAATGGCAATGTGTTAGCATCACTCCAAATGACCCAATCTAAAATGTATTTGTAACCTTTAATATGTTACATTACATTACATTACATATTTTGTATCCTGTATATATTGTACTTAACTTTATTTCATTAAGATTATTATCAAAACATACAATTTTATCACAAACACTTTATTTATCAGAAGATGCTAATTTGAAATTAAAATAAACATTATTGTTTACTGCTTTGCAATATTGCATTATATCGTGTAATTCGGTTATTGTAGACTTTTTTCAAAACATCCACCAAGTTTTCGTCGGCGTGCCCATGTGATGCTACCCACATGTTCATCACTCACCCACTGTAACAGCCAGTAATATGTGTACTGACTCTTTATTTGACTCTTTGTAACAGAGAGCATTGTGCTGATCTAGATAAGACAGGTATACTGGACCCAGCTCATATACTTTATTTATCCATTTTATATCTGCAAGTAACACCTCTGAGCATTGGTTCTTATGTGTGAACGTCTAGTAGTATTAACTAAACTGTGTGGTGAAGTATCTGCCAATGTGAGTACAAGTCTCCATCTATTCCACGTACTTATATTTAGCCTGCCAAAGCTCGCTGTCGTCTGGGTTGAAATGAAATCCAAAAGAGGGGACAACTTTTGAGACCACGCATTCATCGTTCATTCTGTCTTTGTTTCTCATTGAGTTAACATCGTCCTGCGCCTTCATCCTAAACATTTCGGTAGTGCTAAATACAAGTGAGTGACTACTGTGTAACTGTGGTTGTATTTTATGTCTCATTGTTTTCTGGATGTAAAACTATAGTTATTCTCTATAAAATATTTTAGATTTCGCCCAGAAGCTCATATCCAGCATGTTAAGGCGAATTCCAGAAGTCCTTCCTTAAAGAAGGGTCAAAAAAAGTCTTTGCTTAAGCTGGATGTATTTGTCAATAAAAAGTTACAAAAATGTATGAAATGCTTATAATTGTACTTCATTATACCATATAAACATCTGACCAAATGTACTAATAGAAAACAAGAGCAAACTTAGTGAAAACCCAAGTTTGTGCTATTCTCAAAACAATTTGCCATGACTGTACATGTAACAAAACATAATTTAAAGTAAAAATGTAAAAGTATTTATTTGAAAAGCCTTTCTACCTAGCTTTTTTTTTTTAAAACAGGATGTATTTAACACTGAGGGTACATATTTTTTCTACATAACCTACCTGTAAAAATCATACAAATTACATAATCATCTTTAGCTTACCACAGCAAAAACAGAATAAACATATACAAAATAAACAAATTACACAAAAGGAACAAACCTCTAGTGTTATATAATAATAATAATAATAATAGAGCAGTGCACATGTATGATATACAGTTGTTAAAGTATAGTAGAATGCATTACAGGTGACGTTTAAAAGTGTTACAAGTTTTTATGAAATATAACATTGTCTGTTGCAAAATGCAGCAAAATGCATTGTATTTGCCAATTTTACCCAGCTACCTCAAAATAATTCCATTGATTTGACTTTTTATTTCCTACACACCGCCTAAATGAGAACTGACTTCACATCAAGAGGGGCAAAGAAGAACAAATCAACAGTTATTGATTTCTTAAAGCAACTGACATTTTAGGCTACATCTCTTCTCACTGGGTCTCTATTTCATACCCTTGGTATAAATGTTGCACAATTATTAAATATGTCAGACACTGTGTTTGTAGAAATATGTAATATTCTACTCTGTGTGGGTTCCTTTCCTCTTTGTAGTGACAACGATGAACTTGTTCAGATGCACATTCATATTCCAGCTCACACACAAGGCAAATTTACCACCACTTGACTCCATTACTAGTAGTGCACCACGAGAAAAACATTCAGGTTGAAAAGATGTTTTCAAGGGGATTCAAGATAAACTAGTGGTAAAACACAAGTTGTATGGTCTGGTTTGTGGTAATATAGCAGATGAAACAGAGACTGATCAAGGACTTTCTAGGCTAAAATCCAAGCAATATGTTGATGAAAAGAAAACAAAGCACTCTGATGCATGTTGTGAAGTATGGTGGTGGTAAACATGTTTTGGGGGTGTGCTTCAGCAGGGACTGGGCAACTGGTCAGATATTGAAGAGAAAATGGAATCAGAGATAGTCTTTTTTGTTGCTTGAATTCTGTAATTCAAAAAAGATAAAGCTGAAAAAATATTTACGTTTAAAATGTAATCCCAACAAATCTTCATACCATCTGTGGTTTACCAGAACCCTCACCTTCTGCCACTTAAATGTTCCCAGCAGGTTGTTGTCTCCAAATGGATTGTCAGCATTAGTGTAGCCCATGTACTCTTCACTCCATCCCATCTTCTCCCTCTTCTTCCTCTCTTTGGCCTCCTTCTTTGCTAGGCGACGAGCTCTCTTCTCCTCAGGGGTCTCCAAAGCTTTCATCATGTCCTTTTGCCTCTTCTTCTCCTCTTCTTTGTCCACCCCTGACGGCTGTTCCTTTTTCCTGTCCTCTTGCTCAGAGGCGGACGAGCCAGACGAGGCTGACGAAACCGAGCGTGATCTTCTCCTTTCCTGCCTCTCCCTGCTGTCGCTGCGGTCATTCTTCCTCCTGTTCCAGTCCCTTTCCTCACTCCGTCTGTCTCTCCCTCTGCTTCTCTTCCTCTCTTTTTCTCGTTTTCTTCTCCTCTCCCTGCTAGTACTCCTGCTCCTGCGCTCCACGCTCCTCCTCCTCTCTCTGTCGCTGCTCTCTCTGTCTCTCACTCTACGTCTCTCCACACTGGAGTGTGGGCTGGAACCTGAGGAGCTTCTGCT
Organism: Parotocinclus haroldoi; assembly: GCA_034779995.1. NCBI lineage: Eukaryota > Metazoa > Chordata > Actinopteri > Siluriformes > Loricariidae > Parotocinclus > Parotocinclus haroldoi. The sequence continues at coordinate 25,225 of JAUZST010017970.1, forward strand.
TCTGAACTCTCCCTTCTCACTCGTCTTATTCTTCTTTAGGTGTTTCTTCCCACTGCGTTCATCAGACGAAGAGCTAAAAGAGCAGATGGGGAAGGGGGGGGAGACGACATCTGGTAATCAGAACCATCAACCATCACAACATGTGATCTCTGTGATTTTGACCTTAGCATGATTTTATCTTTATCTTTTAGCTCTTTATATTTGCTGATCTATTGTGATTGCAATAAATAAAAAATGAGGTCCAGTGAGCAGCAGTTCCATGTACAGAAAAGCCATATTGATGAGAGATCACCTGACAATGTTAAGTGCACACTTTGAACCTTGAGGCATTTCAGCTACAACAGGATGACCGAACATGCTTTTAGTCTATTGTTCCTAATAAAGTGCTTGGTGAGTGCCCTACGTTTATACAATAATATGCATAGCACTGTGCAAAAGGCTTAAGCAAATGTAAGTAAACTAGATAAAACAAACATGCCATCAAAAAAAAGAAAATAAAAGGTTAAGACTGTATGTAATTATATAAAACACATATTATATACCATAGCAATGGGATACTGGATTTTTACCAGTATTGACTAATTATCTGAGATACCGTCTTGTCTCTCCAAACACTAAATTAATTATTTGTCAACACTAACCACCACACGCTGATTTAAGTTTTTTTTTTTTTTTAATATCGTATCTCACTGTAATGCTGCATGCACCACAATGTCCTTACACTGGATGCACTCTTCTCTGGTAGTAAATGTTGTTTTTGCAAACATTTTTATTCATTATTAAATAATTTATAGCTTAAATATGTATTAATTTAAGTTCTCAATTATCTCTTGGTTTTGTACGTTGGAAAATTAAGCAGCATTAAATATGGAGCCTAGGTCACGCTGCTCTCTAAATATCAGCTTTGACAGCTTAAAAAAACAACACATATCGATCGACCACTATTAGATTTAATTTCATGGTGTTTAAACGTGCTTGCATTTTGGTGTACTGTATAAATATTGCTCTTCACAAAAAAAACTGGACAAAATGGTTCAAATCCCACCTCTGCCAAGCTGCCACAGTTGGGTCCTTAAACAAGGCCCTTAACCCACCATTGCTTGGTTTGTAAAACTGTATGAATTGTAATTAAATATAGCTAAATGTGCTGAAAGAACACTGTAATGTTACCCGGTACTAACTAGTACCCAGTCATATCCAGTGGAAAGTCTTCTGCTGATATTATTATTATTCCCTGCTAAATGGCAATAATGTAAGCGTTCTGCTACCTGTCTGTGTGTTTGGATGGACTAGTAGACCGGTGGGTTTTGCCCCTGATCCCTGTATCTGATCCGCTGCTCTCTGATCGCCCTCTTCTTCTAGAACTTTCCACCACACCTCGGGTTCCACGCCGTTTATCCTCCCTGGATCTGGATCGGGTTCTGGTTCTGGATCTGTCCCCCCTGCTCCTGTTTCTCTCTCTGGATCGACTTTTGGATCTGCGCTGCTTCTTCCATCCCATGGCTGATCGTTTCTACGTCGGGGTCTTGATTCCACAAAGTCGCGCAAATAACTGGTCAACAACTAAAACTAATACCTCAACACATAACATACACACGCTTTCAAATCACTAACGGCACCGTTTATAGCCTTACTTAAAGCGTAAACTGCGTTCGCCAGAAGGTCATCGTTTTATTTTAAAAGACACGAGAACAAATTTCAGCTGGCAAAGTCCAGGACACCGCATCCGGAGGACCTTCCAGACAAAGAACAGAGATGAGGCGCCGTTCCAAACTGCACACCGTTGTATCACAGTAGTGCACTGCAGTACTTGGTATTGTCCCCTATTTTGAATCACTATACCCAACTCTTTAGTGTTATTTGGAACGCAGCCATGATTTTGAAAACCACAGTGCTGATTACGGCTAGAAACGTTTTCTTACTGTTGTGTTTTTGTTTTATTTGTGTACTCCTTCACCGCGTATAAGCCACCTGATAAGCAGTATCAACAACATTTAATAAATACACACCGTAGTAATTTAGTGACTAATAAGTATTTATATGACTTAGCTGTATTATTATGTTGTACTAAATACACGCAAGTAATAAAATTGTCTACTGTGTGCTCTAGTGTTTAAATATTTGGTTGTAGTAATAATTATTATTATTTTTTGGTGTTATTTAAAGTTATTAGTACTACTGTTGTCAACGCAGCAAAGCAACAGCATTACTAATACTAACTACTACTAAAATGTAAATGCTAACAACAATACTACTACTACTACTACTACTACTACTAATAATAATAATAATAATAAAACAAAATCCCTTACTCTGAAAACGCGTTTCGGTGTTCAGTGTTCGTCCAAATTTGGACAACTGGCTTGCCGTAGCTGCTAAGTAAGTGTAAAGAATGCTGAAGTTGGATCAGAAGGTGCAGCAGTAAGAAATAAACAGCGTTATCTGTAAGATTATTTATAGTTTATACATTAAACCGCTGTGTTTACAGATATATATGTTGTTAACTCCGTTGGTTGTTAAAATTTCAAGTTAACACTTATAACACGTTATATGAAACTGATCGTAGTTAACGGTGCTAACTGTAATTGTGTTAATACTGTGTGGTGTTGTGTTTCTGTTGCTATATGTTTAATGATTTCATGTATATTTAGCCTTTATATACACAAGTGGATTAGGTGCACCGCCTTGTTTCTACACGAATTGTTTACAATTGCAAACTGTAGTCCATACTTTGGTCAGAACCCATTCAGGATCAGCACAGATCAGGTACTATTTGGGTGGTGAATCCCACTCAGCACTGCACATACACTGGTTTTGTTAGTTAGTTAGTTAGTGTGTGTGTTTGTGTTGATACGAGTGGGACAGAGACACAGCAGTGCTGCTAGACTTTTGAAACACGTCTGTGTCACTGCTGGTCTAAAAATAGTTCACCAACATGTATGCCCACTAGAAATGTCCAGCCCCCACTGAGGACTCATTTTACAATCTATTTTAATTTAATTTAGTTTTTTTAACTACTAATTTAAATTGTATTAATGGTTTCTTATTTGATTTAAATTGTTATTTACCTATAATGTAGCTATAATTTAACATACTTAATAAGTATTCATTTAATTAACATCTAGGCCACCCATGAAGGTCGGGTCCCCTGTTGAGTCTTGGTTCCTCCCAAGGTTTCTTCCTTCTACTTTCAGGGAGTTTTTCCTTTCCACTGTCGCCCTGGGCTTGCTCAGTTTGGAGCTGGCCTTTTATGATCGTATTAGATCATAAAAGCTGCTTTGAGACGATGCGCCGTTATAAAAAGCGCTCTAGAAATACATTTTAATTAAATTTTGAATTGCATTCAAGCTACACTACGTGCTTGTCTGGACTGGATTAAGCGTGCAGTCACGGCCGACTCTCGGTCACCTGATGGATCATCGATCTCCACACATTTCCGTCTTTCATCGATGTGACCCATGAAGTATTTCGGCAGGATAGCGGAGCAATTTGTCACTGCTTTCTCCACCCCTCCCCATTTATCCGGGCTTGTTTCCAGTTACACAGCTGGGGTGTTTTGCATACACAAGTCAATGACAATTTAGACACACCAATTAACCTAACACGCATGCCTTTGGACTGTGGGAGGAAAGCGGAGTACCCGGAGTAAACCCACCCAGGCAGGGGGGAGGACGTGCAGACTCCACACAGAAAGGACCCAGGCCGCCCCGCCCTGGGATTAAACCCCGGGACCTTCTTGCTTTGAGGCGGCGGTGCCGCCCCACCGAGCCCCCCGTGTTCGTCAGTGATCTCTGTCACGCTTTTGGTTAATAAGTTCCGTTTCCCAAAATCTCATTTAGATGTTAAAAAGGCGCACAGAATAAAAGAGACCGGACCGGACCCTTCAGGGACTCTCAGTATGATCCAGTATGAACTCCATTCAGGACCTTTGAGACCAATTCAATTCCACATTCAGTGCCAAGGTCATGTTCCATCATGAGGTGGAAAGCCTTCTTAGAAGGGTGAACCTTTGTAGCATGGCAGGAGGGACCAACTCTATACTAAGATCAGTGGTTACGGATGTAACTTGGGTGTCCACAAACCTTTGGCTACCTAATTGAAGTGCATTCGGCTCTGTGCATAATGCCACACGAGCTAGTTTAAGATAAATGCCTTGGTGGTTAATTAGCAGTATGGCAGTAAACAAAGTAAAATGATTCTACTACCCTAGTACGTTCCTTAGTTCTGTTGGGAATTGGTGTTTTTATGACTTTGTACAAACTTAGTCTGCCACCATAACAGCACAAAGCTTAATGAGATTGGAGAATACAGAGCAGGGAATCAGAGACACTCCTCAATACAGAATCTCTACCGGTCCTCCAGGGTCCATGTTCATGGACTTTCTTCTGCAGCTTACTCCACACACTTTAATAATTTAATAGATGGTACGGTACTAGGGAACCGGCGCTTCAATGCTCCGGCAAAGGCAGCACCTCTCTTCTGGCCTCTACGTGTTCAAATGCAGCAAGACCAATATTTAGATGCTGATGATGGTGCGAACAGGCACCAAGGCACAGATCAGCAAAAATCTAATCTATCTAGCACCAAGATCTCTGGCAGCAACTCAAGCTCTTTCCTCCTTCCTCACATTGTTCCTGGGCAACTGCTTTTAGGAAATGCCAAAGGGCACAGGAGTGTCATGGCCATACCATTATCCAGCGAGTACTGAATTACCCCTGGTGGCCCAATTTGGTCATGTTGTTCAGACAGGATGGTAACCACTCAAGAAAGGTGGGCATTGAGAGCCACCCTACAGGACGTCAAAGAAAACGATTATCAATAACTGTGATTATGCAACAACACGGGTAAGAATAATCCTAAAAAATAAATGTATTCTTTTTTTTTTTTTTTTTTTCATTTGGCATGAAGGAATCACTTTTTATACTGCTCACAGAAATTAGGGAATAATTCAAAATGAAATAACCCATAATGAAATATCCCCTCATTTTTGTGACAATGTTAAGGGGTCAAGGTAACGTCCACATGAATTCCAGAAGCCAAGGTTCCCCCATAAGCATGACACTGGCAATGAGACGCCACCTGGTTTTAATGTGTGATCTAAAGTGTACTAATGTTGTACTACAGGACTACTAATCATATAAACAGCCTTTGGGCGCGGAAATAAATCCATATTAGTTGAAAGTTCCTCTGGAAAAAGGTGTCTGCTAATCGCTGTAAATGCATTTGCTGTACAAATGTACACCATAATCTATGACCATAAGAATCCGTATTACTAGTTATGTATTGTTGGTTGTTTTTTTTTTTATACTGTTTAACCATGACCCCATAACAAGCTTAACTCTGATTAGAAAGCCTGAATTTGACTCTCGGTTAGGGAACACAAGTCATTAATTAATATTTAAGTCCTATCCTTATCGAGCCACATCCAGTAAAGTCGTACAATCCAAGCAAATGTGGGGTTAAGTGTTTTGTTCAAGGAGCCAACAGTGGGATTTGAACACTTGACCTTTTGGATCATAGTCTTTAGTGCAGTACTGTAGTACTTTAGAGCAAGGTTATAGAGTATATGGAGTATAGAAGGCGTCTCAGGAACAAAGTCAAAGGCAGGTTTTTACATTTTACGTCTTTACATTTCTGCATCAGGGCCTAACGCTGCAGCTTTGAACTTGGAAGGTTGAACGTCTCGTTTTTTTTTTAGCATTAGTGCTTTTAACACATACCTCTGATCTGCGGTTTGTGGTCTATTGCTTAACAGCATGCCAGCACAATCTTAAAACATTTCCCCACGGGGACAATAAAGTCACCACTTGTACAAACCCATAGCGAGGAGGAGAGCCGGACACACACTACGGTCGATAATCTGAGCCCATCTGTCTCCATCTCGCCACGATGCCAGTGATGACCTCTGCCCAGAGACGAGGAAGGAGTGGTGGAGCAGCTAGTTAACATCCTCCCGCTCCTCCCCTCCCCTGCCCACCCATTCTCTCTTTGTCCATGGCAGTTATTTACGAGCCCTTGCTCTAATGCATATTCCCCAGGCAGTGCTTGGTTGAGCGCGGCCAACTTTTAGTGTGCCTCCATTATTCATAAGTATGCTCTAGGAGCATTTGGAAAATTGCTAATGCTTTCCCTCCACACCCTGCTCTTTCCTTATTTATATATTTATTTATTTATTGTTTCCTGGCACGTAATCCATTTGGAGAAAGACACAGGAGTGAGCCGTCTAGCTGAGTCTCGTTCCTCCTTGTCTTCATGATTCTGATTTACTGTAGCGAGAGAAACTGCTACAACTTTCTTCCCCTCAAAAAAGGCGATCGATAAAAAGCCCGTATGATTGAACTGAGATTGAACTGATCCGTGTTTTGTTAGGCTTAAGAGGAATGCGACGTAATCCGTGCTTAGATAGTTGTTTATTCCTCATGGAAAAGGATTCCCTAATGTCAGTGGCCTCTCAGCAGGATAATTTATTTTTAATTTTTTTGCAAAAAAAAACAAAACAAAAACATGGTTTCGCGTGTTGAAAGCAACTTCCACACACCGCATTCTGATCGAGCATTTCTGTGGAATGTTCTGGAGAAACGCGTCCAATCCACGGAGGCCTCACAGCACAACTTAAGGGATCTAGGAACTTTTAACGTGCTTGCGCCAACTACTACCGGACACCTAGAGATCTTGGGCAGTCCATGGCTCAAAGGGTCCTGGGAAAAGCTTGAAAGGCCTGACCAAAACGCTTGCTTTCTTTGCAGCTTCAGCAACTTAAAAAGAAAAGTTCATCTTCCCTCTCCAATCGATCAATTCATTCTGTGTTTCTCTCTCAGGAAAGGGGTGGCCAATAAAGAACCCAAATAATGGAACCAATCTATAATGTATCAGACACCACAGGAACGTCAGCGCAACATCTACGTGATAATTACTAATCCATCATGAAGTCATCTAGGCATAAAACGTCTAGGCAGAGACGTTCAGTGATGATCAACCAGCATCCCAATGCATTCTCGGCATGAACTGCCCAACAACGTTTATCAGCAATTTACTTTTACATTTATATTTAAGGAATTTAGCAGACTCCCCTCTCCAGAGCGACTTACAACTCATACAGTCTCACAATTTAAGGACCGTGCTTTTGCTTACTGCGGCAGTTTGGCAGAGCTGGGATTTGAACCAAAGACCACCAGATCCATCGTGACTACCACGGTCCCGCAATTTCTTCAGCTATTATGCCATTTGAGATTTGCACAGATTTTAATGCTACAACTCCAAAGCCCAAAAAATAGGTATGGGAAATAAAATAACTTTTAAATCATTGCCAAGTTGGGACGGAAAACATTTACCAATTTGTAAACACTCAAAAGGTGCTTTTGGCTCGTACTTCCCTCAAAAACGTCTTAATGTTGTTGATGTTCAACAGTATGGGATCGTCCTTGTCCAATTTGTGGTTTCAAAATTCTTGAGCGTGTTCTCTATTGGGGACAGGTCAGGACTGTGTACAGGCCGGTCCAGTACCTGTATCCTCTTCTCCTGGTGGCCATGAATTTCTAATGTGTGCAGCATGTGGTTTTGTATTGACTTGTCTCTGGAGCTTTGAGGCAACAGCGCAATCCAAACGTGTTTAACAGCAAGTTTAAAACTGTATAACAAAAAGCTGATGTGTAATTCTGTGTTGATGATGTAGTGCAGGTCCACTTCAGCTACGTGCCTTTTAACACCGAGCTCGTTTTGGCGAAAGCGTGATACATCCCCCGTAATAAACCTGCGCGAAGATGATGTCATAAATGATGAACAGCCATAACTACACAGAACGTGATGTTTTAACGATGTCACGCTCTAAGACTGGCTGTTGGGCATGAGAACACCTTTTTAAAATCAACATCTGTTTATGTTGTTCATATTATCCAAAGATGGCAAAATTATTAGGGAATAATTACCAGAAACATTTTTTTTTTTTTTAAGCCAAAAGGGAGAACATTTTATATTCAGGCTCTAGGCAAGAGCTTGCTTAATGAACTGCTGTGTTTGTCGCTTCAGGGAAAAAGCGTAGCAGCAAAGTTCAAACACTTCACCGACTTTTTTTTATGGCAAGGAGAAGCGCTGGATACATAACAACTGTAGCTGAAATTAATTCAATTCGATTTGATTTATAATAGCGCTTTTTACAACGGAGCATCGTCTCAAAGCAACTTTATAATATTATATGACCTTAAAAGGCCAATCCCAAGTTCCGCAAGCCCAGGGCGACAGTGGCAAGGAAAAACTCCCTAAAATGGTAGGAAGAAACCTCGGGAGGAACCAAGACTCAA
>JAUZST010017990.1:0-33514 GCA_034779995.1 Parotocinclus haroldoi
TCAAAAAAGCTCAGTGTAGCACAATTCAAAGTGAAGTTTCTCTTTTTATGTTTGTCTCTCTGAAGGACTCTAATAAATGAATAAATCTACTTTGCCTCGTATTTCATGCTGTACAGACAGGAGGACCTGTCGCCTTACTGCCTGGTGTTCTATTCATTAGGCCAGTTAAGGGTTGTAAAAGGTGATCGATTCAAGGACAAACCCACTCTCTCTTTTTGTCTTTTATTTCCATTTAATTCTGCTCTAACATTCAACCTCAATCTGTTCACTGTATGATGAAATAGACCAACTGATCCCCACAACAACAACACAGCAAGGTGAACTAGTAAATATCAGGTCTTGCTTACTGACTCCAGACCTATATCCAACACAAAACAGCATGTTTGCATTCAACACACAATCTACTGTGACAATTCTTCATCAGTGACATGTGAGCACTGATGAAAGGGTTAAAGGATAAAATAACGAATGAGCTACTGTCTCTGAAATTGCATCTACAAGGTGGAGCAACAAAGTGTGCCAAATGTAGTGGACAGGGAGTGGGCACAGAATTTAAAAGGCAAGTGACATATTTCCATCTCATCGCAAATCTGGCTATCACCCCATGCAGTTCTGGATACAAACTTAGTTTGAACATCTAAAAATCCAACAGAGCGAAAGTCTGTCTAAGATTAAATCTATACTACTCACAAAAAATAGGAGACATTTCATTAGGGGATATTGCATTTTGAATTTTTGTGAGCAGCATACTTCATAATCATTTTATCGAGTCTGCAGTATAATAACGCCACTGTTTATTTTTGCATCCAAATCAGAAACACCATGAAATATAAATAATGAAGTTGTACACTCTGTGCAATGCTACACAACAGTGAGAAAATGTTTCTACTTTGTCATTATGTAGTACTTTGTGAGTTTTTTTTTTTTACTTCTCACTGCAGCCTTTATTGCAGATGGGGATACAGGTGCTTGGTTGAAGAGCTAAAATCTTCCAGAATAATAACTCAGAGAAAATTCAGAAACGTCTTAGACAAATTAGTCATTACGAACAAAGAAACACGCTAATTACTTTCATTCTGCTGCAAATGCCTTTAAAGTTTCACATGGTATGCGCTCACTTGTGTATGTCTCTATAATATCTGGCTCACCTTACTGGCCTGTGACAGTGATGTTTTAATTAGCCTCCCAATATGAATATATTTTGATCCATTGTTTGCTATCCTGGTGTGAGTTTAGCACTACATTCTTTAAAGAGAAACAATTTCAAACATCAGAGTTCAGTTAGATAAGTAAAAACCCCAAGACTCAAGGCTAACACTTTACAAAGCTTGTAATTGTAATGCATCTTATATGCATTTGCATTTATAAAGTGTGCAGAATGCCTAGCATTGCAAAAAAAAAAGCATTTAACAAATAAATAAACGGCACCAGGTCATTAAAGGTTTCAAGTTAAGTAAACCTTTTGAAGACAAAATACAGCTACATAATGAAATATTGTATCAGTACAGAATACATTACAAGGTAATATAAGCCATTGTTGTAGACTTTAAAATGAAAAGCAGTTCATTTTAAAAATGAAACACTGAAGTCGTTCATTAACTGGCAATATCGAGACTGTATGAGGCATTTGTGATTGAAACTTAAGTGAAACTGGTAATTATGCTTTGAGTCTAAATAAAGAAATGTGTTCTACACTATACAGCTACTTGTTCTTAATGATGTCATGGACAGATGTGCTCCACATGGTGCAACCTGACATGGTGTCACTTTATGTTACTCATTTAATTACACACCATCATTTATTGAGGCCAACTTTAGATATTAGAAGATACTACAGATGCTTTATAGCACTACTTATGCAATCTGTGAAAGCATTTATTATGATATATTGATGTAGGATTAACAGAAAGTGTTTCTGTTATCTCTCTTTTCTCTCTAAAACCAAATAAATGACAACTCACATTTCACTTACAATTACTCTTCTAACAAAGATGAAATGTCTACTCCACACTGTGTAGATAAAGCCATTGACTTAATGAGGTGGCCTATTCAAAACCTATAAAATAGACCACAAAAATGTCAATAGAATTAAGTGGCAATTAAAGGCCTGTGAGAAATCAACAGTGAAACATCGAACCATGGCATCACACTGAATTGAGAAGGCCGGGCTGCACACTATAAAATGATAATGGCACAATTTAATGGTAGATGGCATTAACATGACCGTTCATAAATGTGAGACAAGTGCCAGGAATGAGTACAGTGTGCAAGTTAAATCTGTGAATTTTAAAAGGGCTGCTTGCGTGACAGGGAGTTATTCAGAGAGATACAGCATAAAGGCTCAAACATAGTTAGCAAGACAGGCAACATTTTGGGATGAATTTGCTGGATAAATTTGCTGGCAGGATAAATACTATGTACTTCAGAAGGCGGCTATCCAAACATTTTGATACACAAGGATCTAACTTGTTACTGACATATACTCTTTCATTATAGAGGAAAGAACAGTTTAAGCCTCTAATGACCAGTAATTCTTTGTTTTTTCTACAGAAAACTTTTTGTGGTCACTAATTTGGTTTATTGGATTACAGTTAACTACTGGTTACATTATATGCCTTTTCACAATAGGAAGAAATGACAGGAAGATACCAAAATAGGTCAGCCTAGCTAACTAGCTGCGCATGTGAAGTACTAGCTCTGTAATTTCATAATGTCCATGAGCACAAGAAATTAAAAGATACATGACGAATCTGACAAACATTATACACCCAAATTGTCCGTTCAAACAGAGCAGGTTTATAAATGTAAGTTACTTTACTTTGTTTAGCAGCAAGGTCATGGTTTTGCTGACAAAAAGCTTAAAGCCTTTCAAAAATTAAAACTGACTAGCCAAAGCTTATGCCAAAATTCGGGAACTCAATTAATTTTATATTTATGATTTAAGGTATCCATATTAATCCCATGGGAGCTTCTAAATAAGACAGCCATGTACAGGCAGTAAAACCTTTCCAGAAGGATCACATTTTTTGACCATTTTTTATCTTGAGGTTAAAGAGCGTGATCAAGAGGATACGCTCTCGTGGGACTCCCATTTCCTGGGAGTGCCTGCTTGAGAGTGTGCTGTTAACCTTGACATTAAATTGTCTGTCTGTTAGAAAGCTGGCTAGGAATTTGGGGAGGTAGCCTCTGAAGCTCAGTTAATGCAAGTTCCTCAGGATTCTGATACCTTTTCGATACAGAAAGCATACTCTGTTCATTAAGACTATGTTCATCAGGTTGTTTGTTGCAATTCTGCCCTTACAGAAGCCACTCTAGGTTTCAGTTAGCATTATGTCTTATATTCAGATTTGTAATCATCCTCTCCACAGTTTTGCAGAGGCAGACTGACAGAGTGTTGGGTCTGTAATTATTTGGGTTGCTACGTTTGGGATATGGCCGTTACCACAAAGATCATCATAGACCTTCCACTAGAAATTGCAACTCTGGTTTGCAAAGGATCAAGTCTATCATATCATGTGTGCCATATCCAAGCAGGTGGAACATGCTTAATGGAGTGTTTACCAGACATGTGTCAATGTTACTAATCAATACAAATCAATCATGCTGCCCCTATCATTTGTGGGATGACTTCCCCCTAATGGGTCATGGCTATAGTTGCCCCCCATGTTTACATAATGCTCTACCAGTCTACCTAGTCAGGGTGTCCTCTGGTGGAGTACATATTACAGATTGCAAAGGTTCTCGAAATGGTATATAACAAATTGCATTTGACCGAAATTTGCAAACCATGGCAGTCATGACTTGCAAATTTCTGATAAATACAACTTGTGTGAGACATTGGACCTTGCCAGACCTATAAAACCTATAGATATTACAAATAGTGACATTTTTCAGTGACAGACCTTTGCCTGGTACCAGTTTCCCAAAAGAAGATGACATGACATTATATTATTATCTATTTTCATTTAAGCTGTGTTGAGACTATGTATGACCTGGTTCTATACTGCTCACAAAAATTAGGGGATTAATTATTAATTTCTTATTAATTAATTTCCATTCATTTTTGTGAGCAGTCTTTTTTGAAGAAATTGCAGGGAAGTGTAAATTATTTATTTTTATTATGGTTCTGCCTTTAACACGCACATAACTTTAAATTAGCAAGCAGCTAATTCAAAATACCTTTTTAGCTTAAAGCTAGGGTAGTCACTTACTAATTTTTCATTTATACAGTCAGTTAATTGCCTACACACACACACAAACACACACACATATCCAGGTCTAGGCTGTGTTAACTAAGGTGTAGTGCAATAATTTACAGGTTAGACATTTAGGTACCTTATGACAGGACAGCTGTGTGGTATGAATAAAATGTTTGCAGCTATTAAGATACAAATGCAGTGAATGTTTTGACACCTTAGATGTTATTCACCTGCAGTTATTCCACCAGGATTTACCCATATCTTAGCATCTTTAACAGTTCGAGCGATATCAATCTTTATATAGCAAAAGAGGGACTGTTTGTTTAATATCACGTCTGCTGATAGGGATTCCATCATAGTATACTTTCAACACAAGGAAAGTAAAACCAGTCACCATGTCGTAGACAGTGTTGCAGTCTAACCTTTTTCTCGAACTGAGTTTTAAATCCATGATCATGCGTGTTGGGTATTATGACCCCTACTTCCTGCTTGCTTCAGAGCTCAACAAGGGGATCAACAGAGTGGTGGATTTACAGCAGTTGTCAACCAGGGATATACGGGTAATATACTCAAACAAAATGATTGCTTGATTGACCCTGGGTCAACACCTTCTGGCAATTTCAGATGAGGTACAACCCAGAGCAAGTCTTGACCAGTCAAATGACTGTAAAAGGCCTCTCCAACTATGTGCAGTACAAGCCAAAGTGATGCACAGGAACACTGGTAGCCAAACCAGACTATGACTTTCAAGCACCACATCTCTGCCTCCACAGACAGAGGTCAAACCTCATTACTAACCAGGCATGATCAGCAAAGGGGTGCAGATGATCTATGCTACACCAGGTCCCAGGGGACATAAATCTGTATGTAGTTTACTTTTCAGACATGTGGGTGACCGTCACCAATGCTGCAGTTCTAATAATGTAGTTAGCTAGCGAGTTAACTTCATTATTTGGCAAAGGTTACTCTCTGTGGTACCAAGTTTCCTGGTTTTGTCCAATCAGACTTTTAGAAGAGCTAGAGAACAGAACTCACAGAAATTTAGCGAACAAAAAAGGTGTGTATTAGGGCTTGGGCTGTGCTGTAACGGAGCATGTCTGAAATAAATTAAACTGTCAGCTCGAGCCTGGACTTTGACTGACTGTTTCTCCAATTCAAGGTACCAAGCAGCCGCACCAGTAGCAGCTACACATATAGCCAGCGCCCTCGCCATGCAACGCCACTGCCCTAATGATGATGCACGAGCCAAGTAGAGCCTCTCCCAACACACCGCACACATACAAGCCAGCCAAAACGTGCAGGTGAGAGTGTGTGCCGGACGAACGGAGCGAAAGGGTGAAATGGATCCTGGCAGCTCGAGAAAATCGATTGTGAAAATTAATAAGTGAATTCCCTCCAGCGTGCTCCACGCCTCCAACAACTCAATCTCCTCTTTCGCTCCTCTCCTTTTTCATTCCAGTCCTTTATGGGTTTCAAATGCCACCCACACACCTTGTTGAAGGGCTGCCAGGTTGAGATAATGTGTATAGGGAGCAAGAAAGATGAATATTAGAGGGGCTGAACGAGGTGAAACAAGTTGATTGTGAAGCTATCCTCCAAGGTCAGAGAAATTGGGCCCAGCACTTCAGGAGTTGTTCTTTCTAGTTTTGCTTTTTCCCCATGTAATGTGTGTCTTCAACACCTTAATTGCTGTTCTCACGGTGACCTTTATTATCCTTGTTTATTTTTCAGAATTGTAACGTCACTCCAAATAAGTAACACAAATACACAATACTAATCATAAATTGAGATGTTATGGACCCAACCTAAACTGCCAACCAGCAAGAGGCGCTGGACAGCAAACAGCTCCACTGTGGGAACATGACTGAGTGAAGACTGGCTGAGATTGCGGTACCTGCTCCTGACGCACAAGCCAGCGGTCCACCATGGGGTGGTTGGTACTAAGGGATAAGCGTGGACCCTCTCTCTGGAACTGGTTTGCCCATGCTGTTGTGTCACGAGGCAGACTGGAGTATGTGGCAAGACCCTTACCCTGGAGGTACATGAACACACACATAAGAGTTATTATGGTTAAGAGTAAATAACTAAGTTTTAATTTGAATCCATTAAAAAAGCTTTCAAGCTAATTTTCAATTGAAGTACACTAAAATAAATTGCATGTGATTTTCATACTCTATGTGTGTCTATGTATGTGTGTTCTAGCTGTAGTTTAGTGTTAAACTTTATAATACTGTCTTACAAAGTTAAACTCCACTACCTTATTTGGAAATGTAAAATAATATTTAATCAGTAATATTTTGATTGTCGTGTGTCGCATTTAATTATATTTAATCCATTCTCACTTTTCAAACTGCATCTCCATGTAATACTATTTACTTTACTACAATACTATTTAAATTGTCTCCAATATCTTATATCTTTTTACTCATCTTTACCAGTGCTGCCATTTAATGTGAAGGAGAGTGTAAAAACAATAAACATTCCAAGCGCACACACTCTTCAGACTCAAATGTCTCCTGCTGATATGACAGACAGTTGCCAAACTGAGCTGTTATTAGAAATATAAGGATTGGCAGGCATAGGAAACTTGTTTTGAACCCGAGCCCTGTGATGACACACTTATTTCAATAAGACGTGCCCATTCCTTTCCTCACTAATTAACTCTATTACAGGCAGCTAATTTGCACGGGTAGGTTATACTGTAATGTGGCACATTTTGTTTGAAGGTGAAATCAGATGCCCTGAAGCACATATCTCCCAGCTTGAATTAAATCTTCACTCGCCAGCTGTTTGAAGAGAACAGACTTAAAGTAGGTTAGGGGCCTAGGCCCAGAAAGGCATCCGAGCAAAGCTGCTCATGGCTACAGACAGTGCTCCGAGGAAAACAAAACTGCTCAGGTTATAGATTCAGCCAGTGAGCAGAGGGTTGAGTCACTCATGAGGAATATTGCACAGTAGAAAATAATCCATATGCTTGACTGGGGCATGGACATAACTGTGTGTCGGGACATGCTGGAGAAGAAAAGCAGACAGGAATGTAAAGGATCAGGTCAGGACCATTGAAAGATGGCGTTTTGATCGCCATTCCAGGCCTACTTGTGGCTTAGGACCATAAATTTTTTTTTTGCTTATTAATTTTTATGAAACACGAAATGAGAGTAGGATTGGAAACTATAAATCAGTTGGAAAGGAGAGTAGGGCAGATATCTACAACTGCTGCTAGCATTCACACAGAGGGCTGGAGTCACTGGTATAATACATATAAATTATTAACACGCAAACAAAAAGTATATAGCTAACATCCATTCTATCCATTTTATTATTAAATGTAAAAACTTAATAATGATCATTCCTGACACGGAGCATGCAAAAATACACACAAATACAAATACAATTTAATGTCAGACTATTCAAAATAACATTGATCACTAATTGGATAGTAATTGAGAAGAGCAGTAAATTATTTTCCTTGTTAGCTAGTCTGGGTGCAGATTTTATTTAGGCATGTAGAGAAGGGACTGATTTTTTATGTTTGAATAGGTTGCTGATATTTAGCAAATATATAGAATAGTTATTGGACATGGCTTGTCTCAACAACAATTATCTTGTTTAAATCAAATTAGGTCAAGATAGAAACAATACAAAGTCTGGATAAGGTTGAGACCAAGAAGAGACCGAGACAACACAGAGTACAAATCAGGTAAAGACAAAGACATGCCTATGTCCAAATGAGGTCAAGAAAAAGATCAGACCAAGACAAGACAAGCCATATTAGGTCAAGGTCAAGATCAAGACAGGACGGGGTCCAAATAAGTTTGAAGTCGAGATGGAGATGAGACTGAAATTGGTCTTGAGACCTAGACTAGACTGCATACTACAACTCTAGCTTGTGGTCCCTCAAATGAGCAGTTAGAGGTGTCCGTTGTAAGGAAAAACTCCTTTAAAGAGCTAAGAAAGAAATCTGGAGTAAGACCAGCCTTGCACAGAGAATGAGTGGGGTCCAGTCTGCTCAGTGACTGTATACCTTTGCTAGCAACGGGTGGAGCTATAATAGCCAGAGTATTAAATGATGCCCACACACTTTCGGCTATGTAATGCATCTGAGAAATTATTTTCACAAGCTTAGCTCATCATATAGACAGTCTTGTCTCGTGTCTGTCATGTACTTCTGGTGAAACGTGTATTGTGATTGCACGTGTGCTGATCGTGGCGAACATTATCGTGGCTGCCCAGAAATTTTTTTTTTTTTTACATTTTTTTTAAAGAAAGCACACATCTGGATTTTCATGTAAATTGTGTGGTATGAATCCAGGAAATCTCATAAAGCCATGAATATACATTCAGCCATACAGAGCCAATCAAAGTCATTCAGGAGAGCATTAATTTCCATCAGAGCACAGTATTGCCACAGATACTTAGTCTGAATTTATCGACCACAAACAGCCCTTCCAATCAACTCGGGCATTTAAAACTGCACCCCAAAGGCAGCAACAAAACCATTACTGAAACATAAAACAGAAGGTAAAAATAGCTAAACTAGCTGGCTTGTTGAAATTATAGCATGTTGCTGGATTATGGAGACACTGACAAGCAGAGAGCTTTTAAACAGGATTACCTGCAAGCACAGCAAGACATCCTAATCTCATCGCAGCTTGCAGTGTCACATTGGGTGCATGCCATTCTACTCTCTGCTTTCTATTTCAGCATTTCATTCCAAATATTACCATTTCCAAGACACTCAAAATTTGTCATCAATGAGGAAGGACCGCCATTTTGGGAGACTAACTGGCCTTTTTTTCACTTCTTGGCACGAGGTGATCAGAGAGCAAGCATTAACCGTGCAAAAAAGAAAATGTTAGCGATACAAATCAGTGCTCTCTGAAGCACAGAGATACATCAGCCAAAAATGAGAAATAAGACAAATAAGAGCAATAGCAAGTATTAACGTCTTGTTAAGTAAGATATCATGTTTAAAGGAAAAATAAAAAATAAACCGCATGGAAGGAGTTTGAGTGCAACACAGTCAGTAAAATAAGTTAAAACAATGAAAACTACAATCTCACGTTTCTCAGGCACATACAGTAGATGAACAGGAAGCCCCAAATATAGGTTATATGAGGGGTATTTGTTGAGCACTTTATAGTCACCATTCAGTTTAATAATGTGTCAATGTGATAATGGTGCAATGGAGACAATGTCAGTGTACTACTGTTGACAGGGAAGTCACCATACAATCAAAATTATGGAAGATAATTCATCATTCAGCAGTAGAACTCACCTATAGAATTCACCTTTCACAACCCATGGTGAAATGGAATTATTATTAGGTATCGGGTTCGATACTGTGCTCCTGTACTAATAGAATTACTCCAAAACATAGCACTCAATACAAATTTACAACTTCAGCAGTTTGGAAATATTTGAGCACGCGATTGTTTACCACAGATGAATATTTAATAATGCAGGCAAATAATAAATATTTAATTTTGTTATAGTCAGAAAGGAAAGAACATATCAAAATAAAACTTGCGTTGAAAGTTATTGTAGAAACTGTAAATTTATTGTATTTGTATTGTATTACAAGCAATGCAAGTACTTGTAAGGACAAAAAAGTGTTATTGGTGCATCTTTAATATTCAGAGATGTATATGCTACTTTATTCGCAGACTTTTCAGAAAGTTGTCTCTGCCAATTACATACAAAACCATGAGTGGACTACTTTTCATATAACAACGCACCTGAATACAAAAGCAATCGGGTCTAGTGTGGAAACACATATCAGAATTGAAGATCTTTGCCTGATTTCAATATCAGTTTCTGTTTAAGAGCTATGCTACGTTACAGCCAATGTGTTTAGTGCAGCTAGTAAACAATAAAAAAGAGAAACAAAAAACACTACATAAAATCATATATTTTACCTACCTCTTCTGGTCACAAGTAAGCATATGGAGAGTGATATTTAAATACCTTGAAACCTTGGAATTCAAATGTCTCTTTAAAACTATTCAGATGATCCACTTTTTGGCCCCCAAATTCAAACACAAATTCAAACTTTGCACACAGTCACCATAGACAGAACACTCTACAGTGCAAAGTTTCAAAGACAATGATGGACAATGTAATTTAGTCCAGTTGGTGGTGATAATATGATATTATGAATTTTTTAATTACCATTTCAGACACCCCCTTAGTCACGCCACTGCTGCATCATTAGATAAGACATTCTGAAACATTCAGAAACTTTTTTTTTTTTCAATGATTTTATGTATTTATTAATTATTATTATTATTATTAAATTTATTTGTTTTTATTTGTTAGGTACATTCAAACATATGTGTAAAAATAATTTGGTGGTCGAGAAGAAATGAATCCTATTTACATTACTTTTATGGGGAAATTTGAATCAGACCTTGAACAAAGTTCGAACTGCCTTCTTGAACCAATTTGGCTGAAATTCATAGGTTTTACTGCATACAGCAAATACTGGCATTAAACAAAATTTGGCCTTAAAAGTTACATTTAACTTTTCTGTTCCTCTGGCTATGTATGTCAGAAGTACGAGTAACTGGACTGTGCTGGAGCAGGTTTTAATGTTCAAAATTTCTTACTGAAACCCCCCAGTATTGCCAAGCTGCCACTGTTTGTGAACATGGTTCTCTCACCTTGCACTCTGAGCTCTTTGCCCCACTGCTGGTGCTGAGCCTGGGGAAGCCTGGTGTGGTGGACCAGCGACTTGGGTTCTTCCTAGATGGTTCTTCTGGCTGGAGCGGTGTCTCTTTCAGAGCCACGAGAGCAGGATCGCTACTGCGTCTCACATGCAAGGGCATATCTGAGACAGATACAGAGAGAATTAATATCACACTGTTCCTCCTAATGTAGCTGTCTGTTTGAACAACAGGAACGCTAATAAACTAGGAAGAGGAGCAGTGTCCCCATGCTGATTCCAGCCACAATTCTTCAAGCCAGCTGTTTTATTTCTTGTACATTGTAAATTTAAGCTCTGCTCTCATGTAGGAAGGCAAACTGCTTGTACATGGCACAAAACCCTGAACTGTACAGGCTGCAGAGAACAAACTAAGCAATAATGATCCTCTACAAGTGTGGATGGAAAACTCAGAGGCAGGATCAAAGACGGATATGGCTGAAGTGCTAAGGTGTAATAGACTTGAACTACAGGTCAGGCTTAGAATCCGACATATTCTCACATACACACATACTTAAGTTCTACTCTTCTACTTTAGTTTCTAACATCATGTTACTAGTGAGACTTATATGTGAATTATGACAATGTTTCCTTTGAATCAGTAAATTACCTAAATACACCAAAATATTATAACAAGCCAAAAAAAATCATTATTTGATATTATTTTTTTGTGCATTGTAAAATGCAAAACAATGCACATTTTTGAAGACATTTTTTAACATTTAGTATCCTGCAATTAAAATAAACTAACATGCATACTTATGATAATCAATTAACCTGGTACATATCTTGACTATGGGAGTAAACTGAAATGTCCAGAGTAAACCCTCATGTACATGGGAAGGACATACAGAATCCACAAAAAATGAGTAACCGTCCCACCCTCTCTGGTGTTAAAAAAATTTTGACTGAACACGTAATATCACGTGACATGTCTACATCGTCAAGCATTTATATCCAACCTCAATACAAATCTATAGGAAGAGATGCTCGCGTCATGGTTTATTCACATATACTGGGGAGTGCATGAAGGCTTTCCGAGGCCACATGGATCAAATTCAGGACTGCTCACAACTGCTCCATTTACATCCACTTATGTAAACATTAAAACAGCCACCTGTGATTCTGTGTGTCACGCCAGCATGTAACCCTATGCAGCATGAGGGCAGCCAAAATGCACGCATCTATTTCCATTATACTGATCCATATCAATCACATAAGCACTAAATGAAGAAGTAATGTATCCTAAGGGCTGCCCAAGACCACTACACCTGGAGCCCACTAGCCTAAAATTAGACTGAAATTACTTCCAGGACGCTATAATGATTTTTAAATGTACTCTCCTTTCTGTGGTTTGTTCATGTCTAGGTGAAATTAGGCCTCCAAGGTATCAGACATGAATTACTGTATGCCACATGTTACATTAAAGTGATTCATTCAACTAAGAGCCCAAAGTGACCAGTCATAACATACCAGTCATAACATAAAAACACAATTACAGGTGAAGTAAATAACATTTATAGTGTGATGATCTAAGGAATGTTCTGTTGGAAAACCTTGGGTCCTGAAATTTATGTGGATGTTACTGATGCTAATGTCTTCAAGTCGGACACCACAGGACAGTTAAAAAAAAAAATCTTGTGGAGTCCATGCTTCGATAGGTCAGAGTCTTGGCAACACGAGGATTTGGACAATATTAGGCAAGTGGTTTTAATGTTATGGTTGATAGCTGTAAACATGAGACACATAATAAAGATGCCTGGAACCGTTTATGTAAAATTATAGATAATGGTTTCTGATATTTATTTAGGGTAGAAAATGCTAGTACAAGGAAAAACCTGGGCCGGACACTGCTGCATATGCGAGTCACCTATGAACTCAAGTTTCTGGTTTTTTTTTGCTTTTTGTTTTGTTTTGCCATAAATCACTTCGAGGCCAACTGACTGGCTATTCACTGCAAGCAATTAAGCATGCAATCTTCTGCCCAAAGTGCAAAAATATAATTTATCTACAACACATGATCAGTTTTCCAAATTTTTTTTCACTTGTGCACATGTATCAACCAAGCATCAGAAATAGTTTATAAGACTACCATGAACCGTACTTGAAAGAAATGTGGCTCACTACCATATCACACCATTAATAATCCTGTCAGATTTCTTGCAAAAATTAAATCAAATTAAATGTAAACGAAAGTCTAGCAAGCCGGCCAGGAAAAACAGCTATAATGAGACAGACCGTTATCTCGTGATATATGACAGGAATGACTTTAGGGGCACACACAAGTTCTTGCAGCAACACTGTGCTAAAGATTCAGCTACATGGGTATGCAGGCCACCAACACATATACCAAACTCTAAGAGGGCCTCCACAACCTCTCAATATCTCTGCAGTGCAGGCTCCAAATATACTGTGTACATGTGTATAGGATCGGGTCTCCTTCATGCAGAAATCGGTTTACTAATCAGAACGACCACTTGCAGCTCTTCACCCATCGATCTCAGGTGTGTGGGACATCCAGGGCTCGTAACAAAATGCAAGGACAATTTTAGATTGTAATACATAAAGGACCCTGCTAGGAGATTCAGAAATGAAACGATTACAGATTAAAAAAGCTACATAAATCACAATGTTGTGCATCCTTGCAAGAGCCATTTAAGGACAAAAAAAAACAAAAAAAACAAATAACTACCCCAGTGGTTTATCAGGAATAAGTCTGAAACAACAAATGTTTCCTACCCATGCAATAGGAGAAAGAACAGAGTTAGGTCTTAGTCAAATGCTAATGTTGCACATAATACCAACAACTAAATCTAGCTTGATCTTACTGAGGGAACATGCATGAATTGTTAAAAATGACAATATAAAGAAAAGGACCCAGGGATTAAAAGAAAAATAGATAGTTATTAATGTATACATGTCTCAGAAGATACATTTACCAGACAAGGGTAGTCAGACATACTCATCTAGTGGGTAACCAGTGACTAAATTGGGAGATTGCTTGATTTATGTGCTGCTTATAATTTCAATGACAAAAGATTCCTTGCAGCAATTTACAACACTTTGGCCTGAAACAACACAAAATGCTACAGAAATATTGCTCCTGCAAGAACATGTAGTAGCTGACCACATTGTGCTTATTAGTGCAAATAGGTCAGGTTTCTGATACTTGCACCCCATGAAGGTACTGTGAAGATGCTTATTGATGAATCCAACAGTATTAAATGAAAAATAAGCTTGAATGCTGGTATCCCACAAGTAGGAGTAAGATAACTTGTATGACTGAGCAACAGCTTCCATCCGTATTTTATCCCAGACCAATAAACACGGGTCCATCAATTAACTTTTGAAAGTCATTACAATAAAACTTTCCACCTGGCTGAACAGACACTAAAAGCCTCTGCCTACTCAATCTGCCTTTTCAAACACAGGTTACTCTAATGCATTACTCTTTGCTTCCAGTTATTTAAATTGGCCAAGTGTCCACTTCGTCCTTGTGGCCAGTTAGCTGCCAGAGGAAAGTGTTTCTGACTGGCTGCCAGCAGCGACCAGTCACACAACAGAATACAGATCAGGTTCGGCCAGAGGACAGACACGAAAAAAGAAAAAGCGATGAGCAGCATGGAGGCCACTTCACTAATTCCATTTTACTCTATCACTCACTTCTTTCATTTTCCCTCCTTTCTTTATGCAAACTGGACGATGGGGTAAATTGGGCAAAAATGTTATGAATTCTGTATGATAAGCACATGACCTTGGAATTCACAAAGAAAAATATTTTTCCCTTAGACATGATGAAGGCATAAAAATCTACTGGACCTTTTTTGCACTGGACCTTATGAATGAATAAAATATGAAATAATGTCTTTTCTTGAGACAAAAGCTGCACAGAGTCAGTGCTGTGGCCATATTTATGACCCTGAAGAATAAATCGAACCTCCACAAACCCAAGCCCATCCAGCAGTTGCATTTGCCAAAAGGTGCTTCAAAAAAGCAAAACTTGTGTTCAGGAAATTCATTGTTCATTCAGGAAAAGGATAACGCTACAAGAAGCCAAAATTAACTATGTGCATTAAGTGGACAAGGCAGTGAACGCCTCGTCTGAATGCAGCTTTAAATCTGGCCCTTATCTGTATGTATAAACAGAAACCTTCGACTAAAAGAGGGTCTGCGTGAGAAAACCCAACTGCAACCTGGGGGAGTGAAGGGAGGCCTATGTCTGGAGATAGGAGCACATGATTAAATGTAGACATGCAAAAAGAATGAGATAACATGTTTGGGGTGCACGAGTGAGTGAGTGTGTGTGAGACAAAGAGAGCACTTCAGTGAGACAGAGTAAGTGAGACAGGGTGTACAATTTACAACATCAACCTTTAGTCTGTTATTATTTGTATGTGTGTACATTATATGTACAGCAGCTTTAAAACATTATTGTGTCTAGAGAAACGATTTACCCAAAACAAGCACAAGTCAAGCCCATCTAAACATCCCAAGCTGACCATAAAGTAGCATAAACCAAAACCAGACACTGAACCTTCTGTCACTTCACATCTTTTGTGAACAATTCCGCCATTGTGTAAATGTGTTTGCCTTCTCATATCAGGTGATTGTCTATGCCATTGGAAAGACTCAGCGTATGTCAAAGCAGTACCAGTACCATACAGTGGCATAATATTTTGACAGCATTTGGAGTGGTAGTATGAGGTTTGGGACGTCAAGCTTAGCTATCTCGTAAGTATTAATTCATTTAAATCTGCTCAAGATGTATTTACTTGCAAAAAATATAATTAGATTAAGCAGAAAATGAAATTAATGGCATTTAATAGAGGTCTTAATCCTGAGCAACATATAATTAATCTGAACAGTTAAAGAATAAGGCCTTTCTCAGTGTTGCAACAGTGACAACTTGACTGAGGTAAGATTTGATCTAGCAACTTTCTCATAACCAGTGCAGTACTGTAAACCTAACTTACTCAGCGTGTGATTTTGAGATACACTTTCTTGTCTCACTTTACTAATTAGCTAGGCTATGTCGATCACATACTCTGCCAGCTTCTGGTGCCAATTCATTGTGCTCTAGTGGACAAGGATAGCCCAGTGCCAGCCGTGTGGAACACAACACATGCCACAGCCAACAGCTGGCTATTACTGCTCAACAGTATCCAATGACCAGTTAATTTGGTGTGTCACAGTGCTTACAGTAAGAGGGTACAGCAAACCAAACTGATTTAGTTATCAACTACAGTCAGTCGTTTGATAACTTAGATGTCGGCAGCTAAGTAAATGACTGAAATTTATTAGACCCGTCTATTGAATTAACAGAGCCAAATTCCATGAGATGACCTGATGAAATAGAGACATTGGTGGAAGGACAAAGTGGTAGGCAGAATCATGATGATGGTAAACAGAGACAACAAGCAGGCTATATATAATAGTGATATGGAAGAGGGCTGTCTCACCAAAATAAAGCCTGACACAGCTGACTCGACATTTTCCACATGGCTGATCCTATTGTTACACAAGGGAGGACAACTAACAAGAGAGGCAGCAGTGCCACACCAACTTCTAGAGCAGACCAGCTGTGGAATACACTCCTACTCTACACTCCCTAAGGGAGTGCTAATCAGCTAACCAAACATGCCCAGAAAGCTCCCTTGCTCAGTATGCTCATAAAGCAAATACATGCACTACAAAGCCATTCGTCCTGCTGGACACAGACCTCCCTGGATAAGCACCATAAAACTACAAGTTGAACATCTAGACCCTGTTGTCATTAATAATCAACAATCACTGCATGACAAAAGTGATGCTTTGGATCAGGCCCAGGAGTCACAGCACTGGAACATATCACTAGAATGCACGATAAGAACAGAAAAGTTCTAACGATAGTTGATGAATATACATTACCTGCTATATCTGTTCAGAATGCATAAAGAAATTAAGTATGGCGGTTTTTCTATGTACTTAAGGGTATTAGCACATTTTTCTTTATTTTAAGTATAAGAATATACAATATGATCCACAGCAATCTTCCATTAGATCAATATGATCAATGTGCCTTTGTTCCTGTAGTGGAACCAGAGACACAAAGATTAGCCTGAGGCAAGACTTTTCAAGAGACTTTTCTAGCTACCATCTAAGTTAGTCTACAGTTTAACTCAGACATTACAGGGTGTATGCTTTGGATGGAACACCAGCCCATCACAAAGCCAGCAAGTGTCACTGTTGTAATGTCAGGAGATCATCCCCTCACCGGACTGCTCCTCCCTCAAGGATGGGAAGTTGTACCTGTAAGATGTACCACACAGTTGGAAGATGTTGAAGGCACAGTAAATACTGTGTGTACATGTGTAAATTGAAGCAGACAAAACCAGTGTCATCCACGAGTGGCACTGTGCCAAAGAGGTCAGAGAAAGAAAGCAACCAAACTGTGGCACCATTCAGTTGTGTAGGAGGATGCTGCGATGCCATAGGGATGCACAAATCCTGCTGTGATGTAGTCAGGTTCTAGAAGCCCTGCTGTGATGTCATCAAGAACCAATTTCTGCTGCTCTAATTTGGGCTAATCAAAAACGATGACTATTGTCACGACACAATTAATCCCCTGCTGACTGTGTTGTGATTCAGCATGGCGACAGAACACAGAACAACGGGACCACAGAACAAAACAGGGTTAAGACCTAATGAACAGAAGACAAAACATTCATATTCTACAATGATGCTTTAGCAAACAGGCTAATTATAGCAGAATTGGGTTTTAAGAAAAGCAGCAAATTGAACATTTCTGGAAATGTGCTCACAGACCCATATATATATATATACACACACACACACACACACACACACACACACACACACACACACACACACACACATATATACATACATACACACACATACATACATACACACACACATACATACATACATACATACATACACACACACACACACACACACACACACACACAAAACATTGCAATAATGGGATATGATTTTTGTTACTTATTACGTTTTTATAAAATTATGTTACTGGGAGGGTTAATCAGGTTTCAAAGTCATTGTGGTTAAGAAATCAAAGCATCGTGGTTTATTAAGCCTTGGATGCTGTCAAAAGAATTAGTATTAACATTCTGAATAGGACACAGGGATCTACAAGGGATTTGTTGGCTGGAGTCAAAGTACCAAAATAAAAGCACAACATGTGTCAGGGATTTGATCCCTAAAGATCAAAGACATGACTACAGGGACAGAGAAGCACTTGCCTTAATTACCTGTACTTTACCTGTATTATGTGTTTTCACACTAATCTAAAGGTTTTGGATATTCATAATGTTTGCACAAAGGGGTCCAGACATATTCAGTATGCGCAATTTGATAAAATGAATGGGATACCACAGTGAACCGCACTCAAAAAAGGCCAAAGCACTATTGGTTACAGATATCTGAACATTACAGCAGATTCTTTCTTGCATTTTCCTGTTATGCACTTTCCACCCTCACATACATAACCAAGGGAATAAGACCTGCATCTGTTTAACCATGCAAATATCTAACACACACACCTTAAAAACACCAAACACATTTGTCCAAGTATATTTGATGAGCCACTCAATACATTACAACTAAGCCAGAATGTCATTATCTGATATCCGCGTAGCTGTCAGTCATCATGTTAATGTCAGAATGTACACTGTAACTACAGCAGATCATGTTTGTTTAATTATAGTATCCATCTGATTTATGTTAATTCATAATACATTTACATCCCAAAGTTTTGTGGTGATTTATTTTAGTCAAATTGTCTTAGCACAGTTCACCTAAATGGCCTGTAGCATTTTTATATGATATATTCATATGAAAGGCTCACTGAGTGGGTCAAATAAGTTATTTATTTATGATTGTTGAGTCTAGCATTTTCCTTTTGAAAAACATGTTCAAACAACTCAAACATTTTTACAATTTGTAAATGTAAACACAATATTAATTTTGTGGGGTTTTTTTGTACACATTTTAATAATGTAACATTATTTACATGAAAGTGAACACAATTATTGGTTTAATACATTGTTCCACTGTGAGAAGGGGACATAAGACATAATATTAGCTCTGTTGTAAGTTCTTTATTGCTAGAATGGAGTGATTGTACTTTGAAATGATCCCATATGGTTGTGCTTCTGTAGTTGTACAATTGCAGACTGTAGTCCAAATGTTTCTCTGTATACTTGTTAGTCCCATATACTCTGTTCTGTAATGGGCAGAACCTCCACCGATCAGGCACAATTTTTTGTGAAAGAATGGACAATCAGAGTTTAAACAGGAGGTGCACCTAATAAAATGTCTGGTGCGTGTATATTCCCTGTGCGTTTATTTACATGGTTTATTAAGCATCACTTTCAAAACGGTTTTACACACACACACACACACACACACACACACACACACACACACACGTTACAATAATACACAAGATAGCTTAAGAACTAGTTATATATACTTAGATCTGGTCAAATTAGCATAATCAGTTAACCTGATGCACGTCTTTGGACCAAGGGACAAAACCAGAGCACCTGAAGTAAACCCACACAGTACGGGGTGGACATGCAAACTTCACCCTGAGAAAACCCCCGCAGGCAAGGGGAGGACATGGAAACTTCACCCGGAGTAAACAGGGCCAGAACTGAACCCTGTTCTACAAAAAAGTGTGTACATTTCTGATTCTACAGAGTTAGAGGTGGCAAGGAATGAGATGATAAAGTCCTACACAGATTTGTTAGTAAATTATTTAAAGGCTGGGACAAACGGATCCCCAATTAGTCACATTCTAGACTCTGAACCCAGCATAGAGATGAATACAGAAGTATGCAGCTCAGATAAAAGGGTTGTGGAGCCTCTGTAAAATCTTACAAACTCTGCGGTTTTGCCTAGTGATATAAAAATTTTAGATACATACACTTATCATGTGGGTGTTTGCTTTGTGACAGGGCCATGGGAAGTAGCAAAGTGAGGACGCGGATCAGATCTTGCCTTCAGAGCATTGCCTTCAGAGAAGGAACCACATCTATAGTCAAGACTTTGAATTAGCGAGCATGAAATGCAAGACGTCAGGTGAATGATGATGACTGGGTGACATCGCTAATGAGCCCACATGCACATACTCGAGGAAGAGAAACTTGAGGGTTTGACAGGCCTGCTGCACCATTTCAGTTCCATCTCGGTGGATTTGAAAGTGTATGACTACGCACGGGTCTTCACACAGTTTGCAGAAGTACGAGTTTTGCTTGTCAGGTTGAAAGGTGGGCAAACCTAGAAAAGCCCTCTGGTGATCTACTGGATAATGTATGAGCTGTGATCACAATAATACAAGGCACTGTGACAAAGACATTAAACGTGCAGAGGAAGGCAGAAAGTTCTCTCACAGCATGAGAGGGAATTTTATTGTTAAAAGGCATCTAAACCTTGTTGTTGTAGTGGTGTTAGATTCCAGTAAAAGATGTTTAGATGCAATAATTTTACTACGTGTGAGTTTTTGTCCCAATACTTTTGGTCACATGAGGGTTTGGGTCCTAATACCTTTGGCCACATGTGAGTTTGTATCCCAACACTTTTGACCACGTGTTTATGATTGTGTGTGTAATGTACATGGAAGTTTATGTGTTTATATCTGTGGTGTGTGTGTGTGGCACGTGTGGAGTATGTGATATGTTTATTGTGTGTGAATATGTTTTTTTAATATATATGTACCAACAGGCTACTGACTCTTACAGACACCGAGTGGTGTATTTTTTAAATCACTGATTTCGGTTACATTTCGTCTCATTTTGTTTCATTCTGCCAATGCATTTCTGTGGGCGATTTGTAATTTTTTAAACTTAAATCTATTAAAAGTGATAAGTTAGATCAACTCTAAAAATACACAGTCCACCACAGCACAAATATCTGTTTGAGATGAAATAATAAGATGAAGAATAAGCACTGTATAATAACTGTTCATGTACTTACTGTGTTGTCATGTCTAAACCCCAATGTCATAGTTTGTTATTTTGTTCGTTTTTTTAAAGCTTTGCCTGAAGAAGGCTAACCACCATCTGCAGTCTGTGCAGTCTCCCTTGACCACAGGTTCTGCCCACAAAGTCACTGTTTATAATGGGAGCATAGACCAATATGACCAATTACAGAATACTCAATAAATGACTGGAGCAGACTGTCAAGAAGGTTGATGGTGCATTTTGTAATTGTGATTGTATTGGACTTCAACGTAAAACTTATATAATTAAGTTTATCATCCATTTATCTATCACCAGGAAATGCTTTATTCTTGTGATAGCTGTGTTGTGTAAAGAGTCTTACCCACAAACATTTGTTTTGCAAGATGAAAAATTAAATATAAAGGTATATTAAATAACTGTTCGTTCACTTAACCATTATCTATTATCTGAAAATAAATTCTGCCCACATAAGTAAATAAATAAATAAATAAACCATAGACCAAATGAATGATTATGAAAGTCTCTCTGGAAAGAGTTACAGTACATTTGTTACTATTGTTACTATATCATGCAGTATAATGAGCATAACCTGAGCTAAAATGTACCCAACAGTTTTGTCTTTAAGTCACTGTTCTGAAGAGAATTTTCAGTAGACTAGGATTTTTGCTACTACTGTTAGACTGGATTGTGGTGGTCTAGTGGTTGAGGTGCATGGCTAAGGTCCTGAAGATTCAACGTTAAAATCCAACCGCTGCAAATCTGCTACTGCAGGGTCTTTAAGCAAGGCCTTTAATCCACAATCACCTACGCTATGTGTCACTTGTAAGTTGCATTATCTATCTAAGAGTGTCTGCTACATGTAAATGAGACTGTGCTGGACTATGGTCCAGAAGGAGCCAGATTCAAATCCCACCTCTGCCAAGCTGCCAATACTGGGTCCTTAAGTAAGGTCCTTCCTATAGTTTGCTGGAATAGTAACTTGTAATTTCTAAGACTGTTTCAGTGCAACCTCGTGGAATGCCTGATCCAGTACTATTTGGGTGTTGGATAATTCATAGCACTGCTATGACATCAATATTGTAGTGGTGTGTTAGAGTGTATTCTGCTGGTACTATTTCTTACAGGGCGTTGCCTACAAGATGCTCGTGGCTAGACTTTACGGTAGATGTAGCATTTCAATCCAACTGTGGCACTGAGCTCTTTAAATACATGTCTTTGAAACTATGAAGGGAACTGGAAAACCCGGAAAAAACAAGCACAGCTGGAATCAGAACGAGAACCTTAATCTGTGCGGTATCAGCGCTAACCATGTGCACCACCGTATCATCCACTTTGCAAGCTGGCAAATAAAAATAATACATTATGTAAATGTCATTCACTCATTTACTGTGTGATCATGGCTGAAACCCCCCCCCCATCCCTTAAGAACATCCAAAAAAGAATTAAATAGATTAAAATCCTATCTAGTGTGTCTACGGTCATGCCGAGTTCCTAAAGGAAGTAACCTGAATGATTAAGAGATGCTATAGCTAATAAATGCCCTTTCTAACCAAGCCTCATCAATGGCAGTCTGGCAAGTAGACAGGGCCCTCAGAAGAGTGTCTGTTTAAACCTATATTTATTGAAACACTGTTTCATCTGAAGCTGTCTAGTCCAAGGTGGAAATGTCATCAAATACAGGCAAGCTGATAAAGAAATATTCAACCCACAGGGAGCTAAGAAGAATGTCCAAATCAGAATGAGCAATTTGCCGCCACACTGGCCAACTCAAAGATTCCATTTGTGATATTATGTTTGCTGATGGCAAAGCGGATCTCAGTCTGACCGCATGATTGAAGAAGTGCTTAGAACATAAAAAGATGAAAGATGAGAGAATAGACAAAGTTGATAGAGTTTCAAAATCGCAATCAATGAGGGAAGTGTCAAGTCCCAGTCACACTGGGAACTGTGCGTCTTGTCAAATTAAATACTGTATGAACAAGGCAGTACTGGAACACTATGTACGTGTATGTACGTTTCCGGCATGTTGTAATGTTTTGCTCGTTTAATAGTGATTAGTAGTTTCATTTCACAACCTTTATAAGTGCAAACAAACTCATAATAATGAACATCTGCACAAGTACTGAATATCTGCCAACTCATCCAAGACATCAGCTTTTTAACCATTAAGAAAAAAAACTAAAGAAAAACAAAAAAATACTTCAGTCTTCTTAATGCCACAGGAAACTATACCCATAACGTTTTCAGAATTTTGGTATCGACTTGATACCAAAGTTCCGCTTCTCGTGAAATCCCTAGTCTCTAGAGCTATGATTACACATTACATTAGATTACACAAAAATGCATAATTTTATTTCTTTTTTTTGTACACAATCACAATGCAATTGAAAATGATCACCAAAGCTTGACCTTTGTTGTTATTAAAAGTTACTTTACTTTTTCCAGGTGGATCAATGCCTATACTGCCATTATGTTTTTGTTCTTGGTTCCCTCAGTGTCACTTAAGAGATGCCAATCAGGCCTCGATCCAGGTTGGAGCAACAGAAAAAGGCAGACAGAGGTACCGGCAGCACGCTAAAAAGCAAATTGATTAGTCAATTGGCAACCTATCCACGGGTGTCCACACTTTTATCAGCAGGCAATCTCCTAATGGTCCAGTAGCCAGTGTGTGACCAGCATGTGGCCCTCATGCTCTCTGCCTCTGCTGATATTCCCTGTCGGGAAGCAACTCGTCTGAACTCTGATGGGCAAACCATCCTGAAAGCTCAAATCCACAGCAGCAGAAACACCAGGAATAATAAATGGCTTATAGAGTTTAACTTGTGTTCCGTTAAGCTTGGATCGTAGTATTATCTTACTGGTTGGCGCGTGTTTGCGTGATCAACATGATGCAAAAATATTGTGATTTAGCTGATGCAAAAATATTTGTTTCTATTTTTTTGTACTACTTTACAAACCAAACCCAAAAACACACTGAATAGTTCATATTCTCAGGCTAACCTAAAGACATAAGCTAGTCCACAGACCTTAAGCTAAATGCACACGAATACATATGAGATCAATGTCTTAAATCAAACAAAGTTAGCACAGAAAAAAACACATTTGACATTTTCAGAACAGTCATTTAATTATGTTACCTTTATATTACATTTATAGCTCATGTGCTTATCAAGAAAGTCAACCAGAACAGGGCCTAACAGTAACAGTTTGGACCTTAACTAACAGAATGAATCTCAAAATTTGCATCATGATGACGAAAGGCAGTACGAGTGTGAGCCAGCACGGAAATGATTGAGGGGGGGCTATTTTTCCTGAATTGAGGTTTAAGGAAACTGGGCAATTGATTGCATCACTTGCAAGTGGCTCTGTAAACACCACCTCTGTTAAGCTTACCATCATTTTCTTGAATTGTAACAGTTGTAATTGCTAAGAACAGTTAAAGGCCTAACAGTGGCAGTTTGCTGGAGCCAGGATTTAAGCCAGTTTAAGACTGCAAAGTGTTTGCGTTCACAACCTTTCAATTAGTAGTCCAGAACCTTAACTTTTAAACCACCCCTGACTCAAAACAGGACTTAACAATGGTAGAAACAAATGACATCACGACAAACATGACATACATATTACACCAGCGGTGTTAGGACAGCAACAAAAGTAACAGGTAAAAGGTTAGCTAAACTCTCTCTGCTGCACATTTCGTCCCATACAAAAAACCAAGGTCAAATGAATGCATATGCAAAAACTACTTCCCCTCATGATTTAGTGCTACATATTTATGACAAAACCTCAGTTACAAACAAATACATTATTCAGAAGTTGTGGAATTTAATAACGTTCACAAAGCTCCACATTTCCATTAGCTAGAGGAACGTGTGCTTAATTTTTCGGAGATGCAATCAAACCTCAGTTTACTCTCATTAAGATGCAATCCAAGACAACGATATTACCAAGTATTAAAAGTTTTCTGTTTCTACTCTTTCCAAGACTACACATGCATTCACGCCAAGTCAAAGCAGGCCTCAATTCCACATAATTACGAGCAAATTACATTCATTACTGCAATTTACATCTCATCTCCATTTCGATTATTAGTAGCTTGACCTCATCTGCATGTTTTTTAATAATCATCCATGTGCACAGAGAGAGGAGAAAGAACAATCACCGAGTATCTGGGCTCTGATGAGTTTGAATAGCTGTGAT
Organism: Parotocinclus haroldoi; assembly: GCA_034779995.1. NCBI lineage: Eukaryota > Metazoa > Chordata > Actinopteri > Siluriformes > Loricariidae > Parotocinclus > Parotocinclus haroldoi. The sequence continues at coordinate 25,089 of JAUZST010017990.1, forward strand.
TGTGCACTAGGGTGAGTGGGGTTGGGTGGGGGTGGTTGGTGCGTAGATGCAGCAATCACAGTGTTGATTCGAGATATTGCTGCCGGTAATGTGCTCATCTGTCCTCTTGGGGTCGGATTCATAAGCCCATCACAAACAACCCAGACATTTCAATCGTACGCGCACACACACCAAATGCTAAATCAGCAGAGAGATAAAGCATAGCAGGCGAGGAATATTAAGGTGGGTGGCCGTAATTATATTGCCAATGGAGGGAAAGCTCTGTAAATAAGTCACATAGCCAAAATTTGGAGAAAGAACAACTCACGCCTGAGGATTTTAGATGGAAAAGGGTGTGTTCATGTGTAAGGTCTAATTCTGCTGTCAATTCATATTAGAGTGAAATTACTAATAGCTGATATACAGTGAGCACCACTAGGTAAGATGTGAATTTCCCTGTACTGCACTGCACACACAGAGGACAGGACAAACAGCAACAAACAGCAAGGTTAGTAATTGTGCAGTTATCTTACCCAAGATCTACCCACTTTTACGGATTCTATGTCCATCTTCCTTGTTGTGTGTGTGTGTGTGTGTGTGTGTGTGTGTGTGTGTGTGTGTGTGTGTGTGTGTGTGTGTGTGTGTGTGTGTGTGTGCGACTCACTGGTGAGCAGCGCTGATGGTGTGACTTCGATCTCACTGCTGTTCTGGTAGGGCTGGAAGGCGGATGGTGTGCTGGAGCTAATATCTGTCCTGCTGAACACATCTGGACTCTGACTACCTGTCGAGCTGGCACTGGTGCCATCTCCTCCATGATGAGGGTCTTGTTCATCATAAACTGCCACCAGCTACACAAACAGACAGAGTATGAGGTCAGACTTAATATTTGAACATTTGAAATCCATTTTAAAGACCTATTTTTGTTTCTGCTGACATCAAAACAACCAACCACCTATTGACATTTGCAGTACTTTTTTTTTGTTTTTACAAACACAATAAAATGTGCACATCTCACAAGACTGCCAAAATCGGATCTTGTCGAATTCGGTTCTCAACACATTTAAACCAGAGAAGAATTTCTGCTCGAACATGTACGAGTCAAGTATCGCAATTCAGCTCACCAAAAGAAAATGTGTTTAGTGCTCATCATACACATCATCAACAAAGGTACATTCCAGTTTACAGAAATGGCAAAAGCAATTTCCTTCCCTAAAAATAAATCGGCTTATTTAAAAAAAAAAAAACATTACATAATTGCCCATTCTTTCATTCACATAATACCCAGCAGGTATGTGCCTTTTCTATTGTTTATTTTACTTTTGTTATAGAGCTATTATAAAGCAAGTCAAATAGATGATATTGCTGCCAATTAGCAACTTTTAAATCTAGTGTGAGACTCGCATGGCTCAATGAAATAAGTAATATAGATGATACATTTCAATCTGAATGTTAATAGGTGTTGGTTATAAAGTTTAATACTCCAGACAATCAAATCATACACACAAATGAAATCGCATGGCCAAATGATTCCTGTGGCAAGGTTGTGACAATTCAAACATGCAAATAATATGTTGCAAACCTATATTCTATAAGGTGCTCTAACTAGATAGCTCATAGCTCAGTGGTGTTGAGAGTGACACATAACTAGTAACAAAAAAAACAAATCAAAATATTGTCACACCACCTAATTACCAAAAAAAAAATGAGAACTTTCCTTCAGTTCCTTAGCCACAAATAAAATTACCTATACTATACAGCCTGATAACGCTGAAGTTTCTTCCCTGGTAGACGTGCCACCATCAACTGTGCGCAGTAGTATGGAAACGATGATACAGAGCAGAGCAGCTGAGGTGCATAGTGCATAAAAGAGACATACCAATACTCGTATGCGAGTTGTGTGGAACAACGTAAAGTGTTGTATGGAGTGGTGCAAAGCATGCCACCACCAGACTCTGGGCAAAACTGGGTTTGTCCGAATGCCAGAGGAAATTTATTTGCCTGACTGCATTGTGCCAACAGACTAGATAAAGCTACAGTGGGTTGGGGTTCAGAAGTTGGCCTAGGTCATATAGTTCCAGTGAAGGAAAGCTTTAGTATACCAAGACATTTTGGACAATTGTATTGTAGTGCTTTTGGGTTTGTGAAAACTATTTGAGGAATACCTTTTTCTATACCAGCATGACTGTGACCCATTGCACAAACCAAGGTGCAAGATCTAGCATATAGCACTAAATATTAGTGATTGTTATAAAGTCCTAAACACGATTTTACACTCTTTTACAAACCCAACTGAAGATTAGACCTGCATTGACCTGATCCATGAAGCTAACAGTTTGCTTAAAACGTAGATCAATATTCTACCCTACTTCATGTCCGTTTGACCTAACTTACAGCTTCACCTTGTTTTGAGAAAAACATGCATGCAGCCAGTTGTTTTATTATGGGAACAGCACGGCCTGTGTGGAGAATGCAATAAAAGCAGGACACCTGCATAAACAGAAGATCAGAATTATTTTTCAGCAGTTGTCTTCTCCACCTTCAGTAGGTGCCATTTATATGTCCTTCATGCCAACTAAAGCTGGCACTGCCTAAATCATGCTTGTAACACCAGAGCCAGCAATTTCATTGTCCCACCTGCTGCTGCCTGTACCAAATATTGATGTAAAGGTAGCAGTGCAACACAATGCTGCCAAAACACATAAACAAATATGCAAGAACAAACTGGGACCACATTCCGCAGAGAAAAAATGATAGAAAAGGAAAATGAATTTGAGATCTAAGCAAGGAGAAAACACAGTCACACAGGCACAGACAACAGCTTTAAAGTACACAGGAAGTCCTACTTCCTCTGAATTTCATTAACATGCGCTAATGAAATGTTTATCAAAGTGGTATTAGTAATTAAGTTCAGTGGAATTCAATATTTTAGTGAATTAAATGATCAAATGTCTCATTGAAGTATCATGCTGTTTGTTCTTTAAACTCCTCCCGTTTGAAGAGTGTACTACAGCGTGCAAAATCTGGTTCGAAGCTCCAGGCACAGACCTAATAAATACTTACTGATGTTGTGCATCTCTGGGAATCCATGGAGTGTTTCTGTTTGGATTGGGATGACAGATTATGCTCATTTGATAACTGGCTTTGAATGCTTCATTTAGAGGAATAGCAGGACGTCTCAATGGCATGTGGGCAGGTGCATTTTGCACAGCAAAAAAATATTGGTATTTACTGGAGTGTGCACTTTTTTTTTCCTGTCCCATCCTAAAGCACGACTTCTTTTGACTGGTTACTCTAAATATCTTCTCAAACATACATAAAACCAATGCCAGTATGCCTGTGTTTACAATATTAACAAGTTACAAAGACAAAATTGTAAATTGTAAGATGTTTTACAAAAAAATTACAATTTTACATACTACAAAACTTAGAACTGTTAGTATGTAAAATTATTTCAAGCTGAAAGGGATACAGCTGAAAGGGATACAAGAATACCTACGCTATGACAATGCTATAGTTAGCAAGTAGAATTATGTGGTCATATGTGCTGCTTTAAAAAAAAAATAAACAGGAACAAGCCACAACTGACTAACACACTTCAGATGATTATTAGCTTGTTCCTGTAACATGCTGTAATTCTAAACAAAGTAGAACATTGCAAAGAGGTTTTTGTAAATGTGAACTTTATATGAACTTTAACTAGGGTTGAAATCTGTTCAGTATAATATGTAATCCTTCCTAATCCCGTATAAATAACATATCGTAGTTTATCATTTCTTTACCAGGGAAAGGAGTGAAGCATGTAAATGTATAATAATCAATTTCCGCAAATCCCTACCTACAAGAGTAAATGTCATTAGGAAAGATCTCTCACCCTCTCAAATGATTATATGCATGTTTATGTTGCGGACAGACCGCTAAGTTAGGAGGACAGAAAAACAACTACTAAGGATTTTATACATACATAATTTAAAAGTTTTTTACTGTAACTGTATACCACAACAATAGGACTATAAATGTAATTAATTCATTTAATTAAGGTGTTCTTTTGAAGGGGCTTCAGAAAAGATATATATATAAAAAAAACTAGAAAAATATACAAAAAAAGAATAACTGCATTTGCAATTAAGGCAAAAAAAAAATTCATCTGTACTGGTAGCTAAAAAAACAGTAAGATGCACTAATCATTAATTCTTTTACTTAATTTTCCTTAATTAGCCTTTCGAAACAAATGGCCTGTCACTTTGAATTCAATCCTAAGTAAACCATATGTACAAGCTCTGAGAGACAGTGGCAGGATGAGACAGCGCAGTACAGGGTTTGAGAAAGAAACAAAACATCTAAAATTGATCCACTTCACAAATGTGCAGACTTTCAATGGTTTTATGAGACACTTAGAACAATGTCATTTGGGATTTTTGACTTCGATTTCTACTATATTTGTTGGTCTAAATATTCTCTGCCAAATAGCATGTATGTAAATGTGTTGTAAGCTGACAGATAATAAACAAAGAATACACAGGGAAAACTGAATGATTCAATTTCAGTTAGCTAAACCTGAATTAATATTGTCCTTGAAGTCCACCCATGCACTTTTCTGACAAGGTAGAGAAAAATAAATGCAGCATTTTCAGGAAAAGATAAAAAAAAACATCCATAGAACATGATTCATTGGTTAAAAACAGACCTTCATATTTTTAAGTGAGAAAATAAATTGGCTCTTGAACTGTACAGCTGCAGGCAGCATACCTTTGTTGCTATGGCAGCATATCCTGCTTTCAGACACTTACGACAGGGTACACAATTAAAAAAATGTAAAAAAAAATAAATAAATACATAAATAAACTTCCCTATAAAACGTATTTTACAAACAAATTTTAATATTCGGAAACATTTTTATGTTTTCCTTTAAGCTTTTGTGATCTGATGTTTTTTATGTTATGTTCCTTATTTTATTTATATTCAATATGTGGAGTAAATACAATGTAATCTCTTTCAATGTGTCAACCTAAAATTAGGAAAGATTTCATAACATTTTGTGAGCAGCATATATCATATCCTTTATATACCACACTGTTTTGTTCAGGGTAAAATGGGTAAAAAACAAGAGTTTGAGAACTATATAATTAGATATAATCAGGCTAACATGAAAGAAATGTGGTAAACATTATCAAAAATACTTTCCACTAGATGGGTATTTGTAGTTCATTCAAATATGAGGGCAAATACACTTAAACTACTGCCAATACTATCTGTAGATCCCACAGCTAGAAAAAAATGGTTTATCCTATTAAACATTTCCAGTGGGAACCTCTAGGCGAGGCTATAAAATAATATGCAACACATAGCATACTAAAGAAAACAGACTTCATGAAAACACTGACAAACAGTAGAATGGTGTTTCTCCATCTACTTTAAAAAATCTGGTTGGTGTTTATTTAGCGTACAACATCATTTCAATCTAAAACTGAAGTTCTGTTGTGCTTTCTCGTGACTGAACAGTACATGCAGTGCAATTTATTTCCCACTATTAAGTCAATTTCACCACATTTATTACACAATTTCCACACACTGTAAATTACATTTTAAGAATTTTACTGTACCATTAGCAGATATTAATAATAAATACAAAGGAGATGGAAAATGAGTAATCAGATAAGCTGGCCACTGTAATCACCACTATCATCTGTTCAATTTATGCTGTTCAACAGTGTAGTTATAATTCAGCTTGTTGCTTATTTATGCTTCCAGGCTTCTCTTCAGTTCTATTGATCCCCTCCTCTGTTAAATTCTCATGGCAGTTGTTGTGTGGGTTGTGGGAGAAGTGGGGTGGGGACTGTGACTTTTGCAGCAAAGCACAGATTATGGTTTTCCCAATATAAGCTTCAGGACCAAAATGCCTAATATTAAGAGTTTGTGTGGCTTGTATGTCTTAACTTTACAAGGATTGCACTTCCAGTTCATGAGCCATCCATAGAAGGGCAGAAATCTGATTAAACCACATTTCCCACACCAAATCAAGATCTAAACTAAAGTAAATGCCTAATTATAACACTGTACACTCATCTTTAAAATTCCCAGATGGGAAGCGAAAGAAGAAAGAGAATAACTCATGAGGTGGATCATCTTGACTATGTGTTTGATTTGTTGTCAGTCTTTGATCTTAAAGTCCCAGGAGTCATTGAGCACAAATGCTGAGGGATAACAAGAGCCTGATATTTGCTGGCGTTCTATTACAAATCATGATACAGAAATCCTGTGATCTGCTTCATCATGCTGGCATTCAAGCTGGCACCTCTAACCATACACAGGTCTTCAAACCAAGCACTAGCATGAAATTCAGTCTAACAGTGCCCATTAGTAGGAGCCAGAAACTACTTCAGCTGGCATGTTAATCCTGTAAACTCTGAGTCAGAACAGCAAAAGCAGTGCTAATCCAAAAACCATCAGGTTTTTTATCCCGAGCGCAGACAGTAACCAAGACAAAACCAGAAAGGGAAAAATCTACGTTGCAACCACTTTAATTATGGCATTGGAGGTGCAGTCACCTGCTTGCCATCTCATATTAGGCATTCTTATTGAACTGACACAAAGGAGAGGAAGGGTTTAGCAATGTTTTATTTTCCATTACATTTTCACCCTGTTCCCATGGGAGCATGACCAATGAGTTATGATGAGCCATGAAAGTGTACTGGCAGCCTATGGGCAGAGAGATTTCATCGATAATCAAATGGATGAAACTTGAACCTTTTTCAGCCTCTTCTATATACATTCTGAAAAAGAGTCGCAGGATTGAATCATCTCTTTTAGCACTACAATATCACCTTTACCCAAACATCCTTCAGACCATAATAGGCATACATCACATGCACATAAAGTAAGCAGGCAAGGGATAACAACCCCAGAAAGAAACAAAACAAGCCAACAAAGCGTGTGGAAAAGCCTGGATCTTAGACAATACAATAAACCCATACCATGTTTGCCAATACAACAAGAAAATTAAAAAAAAAAACTGCTAGTATGAGAAACATTTGAAAAATGTAAACGCTGAAAGAAAATATTTAGTACATGGTTTAGATAACCCTTCACAAAAATAACATATCAACAATATTAAAGATTTTTTTTTATTGAGGTTCCTTTTTTACAAATTTAATATCACTAAGTCATGTTCAAGTTCATTCCAGAACATTCAAGTCACAGCTAAATCCACCTAACTCTACCTTGGTAAACTCTGTTGTTCTGTAAGGCATGAGGCTGAGAGTTTGTCCAGGTTGTCACAAGCAATCAATTCAATAGGCATCTAATCAATTAGGCTCCGTAAGAGCTTGTAATGGTGGGCCATCAGAGAACATATGGTGCACCCTCAATGGCTAATAGCGCAACAGCAGTTGTTCTACCATAGCAACAACTTAGTAGAGGGTCATAATTCTATGGCTCTCCTATGTCAATAAACCCACTCTGCCAAATGACTCGTATGCTTTACTTCTACCTCTTTCCAACCACTCAACATACATTATAGCAATTATCAATAACAACACAAATCATAAAAGGACAGGAACAAAGCAGGAACTATGAATGCTCCGAACGCTACTGCACACTCCTAAGAAATAATAGTTATATACTGTATATAGATGTACATATCTGGCTCAGCATTTTCATACATATTGGGTACCCAGGTAACCAGGTATTGGTGTTTCTCTAACCCCATTGTTACTCATTATAGTAAGTAAATTATGCACATTCAAACTATTTTGAACAATTGATAAACTGTTCACCCTCTTTTTCTTTCTTAAACTTTTTCTTCAAACCCTCTTCTGAACATTACTCAATCTGTTAGCAAAATAACAGCAAGTAATTGTCCTGATAAATGCTTTTTGCAATATTAGTGGAAATTTAAGGTACCACTGCTGGACTAAGCAGAACCACATTACGTACAATAAGTGGTATGGACATTATATACACAACTATAAGGTACATTTCTATCCTGGAAAATAAAAAGGACAGAAAATAAGTCATACTTATGACTCAGTCTTTTCGAGTTTCAACTCTACTTTTCCATTACAGCTCTGCATAACTACCATCCTGTTTTCAATGTAGCACTCTTTCTGTGCCCTACTTCCTCTCTGGCTGTGTTTACATAGATTTGGGCCAGTATTTGTATCATTCATCTTGCAAAGCATGAACTACACATACTTAGCTTTAAAAAGTTGCAAATCAGCTTAGCCTACAGCTTCATATCAGTATCCAGGACTAGCCTATTCTTAATTTAAGCCATCCATCCACAATCTACCCACACGCACCCAAACGTCCACACATCAGTCGCTAGACTCAAAATCTGTCTTTATTTGTCAAAGTGAGGTTTTAAAAAAAAAAAAAAAAAAAGGAAAGAAATACAGAGAATACAAGAAAGAAATAAAGAAAGAAAAATGCAGTTCCAAAACTAAACCAAA
>JAUZST010018001.1:0-33513 GCA_034779995.1 Parotocinclus haroldoi
CTGTGTGGAGTCTGCATGGCCTCCCCGTGTCTGCGTGGGTTTACTCCGGGTACTCCGGTTTCCTCCCACAGCCCAAACACGTGTGTTAGGTTAATCGGTGTCTCTAAAGTGGCCCTTAGTGTGTGACTGTGTGTGTGCGCGCTACGATGGATTGGCGCCTCAACTAGGGTTGTTCCTGCCCTTGCGCCCAGAGTTGCCGGGTGGGCACCGGCTGACCCCTGACCCCGTGTGGATTAAGCAGAAGACAATGTTAGTTAGTTTTAATTATAGTTAATGTATATTTAATATTACATGCAATATGAATCTTTGAATGTTTCACTTCACTTCGCTGCCTTGCCACCCTGAACAGCTGGTGCTGCACCGAACCTCCTCCCTAAACAAACAGACTCCCAGAAATGATTGAGACCCATCCCCATAATAAATCTCATAAACAGAAAGACCCTGTTCCCTTCACAGTTGTCGATTTTATGATCAAGCGCTGGAGTGTTTCTCTAAAGCTGTGCAGCACAGATCAGATTTTTCTGTTTATTTCTGTACTGGGGCTCTTCGTATGACTCATCATCTTGAGTAATATGTTGTTCCAGACCTTGACTGGAGAGTGACCTTGTTGTCGCGGGAAACTGGAACACCTATTAGATCTCGACAGTTTGCACTGGTTTCACCATGTCATTGTTCTGTGCTATAAATTGTGCAGGTCAGCAGGCAGGTGCTCCTAGATACCGCTTTAGGAAAAGAGACAAGGTTCTGTTTTATGGCAGAAAGATCATGAGGAAGGTCAGTCCCAACTGAGTAGTTCTTAATCATTAATGCCTATAATGTGATGTTTGGATAGGTAATGCTCACAGAAATTTGCATGGAATGAATTATCCCCTGATTTTCGTGAGCAGTGTTTTTGATGATCAATATGAAATATTAAATCAGTTTTTTTTAAGCTTGTCTGCCATTATTTTTTCCTTTATCAACATTCATAGCGTTTCTCTGCCCACTAGGGGGCAGCGTTTATTGTCTTAAGTTATTTACATTCACGTCAGCTCAGCTTGCTTTGTTTCAGGTCCAGACCCTGTCCTCCACGCCCTCCTCCTCTTCGGTTTCTAAACTTCGCCCTCGGAAAAGACCTAAAGTCTTAAGTATAGCTCGCAGGTATCTATAGAAAAGCTCAAAATCTTCGTTCACGCCGTGACCTGTCTGTTGTTTTACCTTTTTTTTGGGACAGAGGTTCCTCTTCAGTACAGTCTGTTAAAAAATGTATTGGTTCGATGTATTGGTTTGCTGGATTCGAGTCCTGGCTGTGCCTTCTGGCCATTAGTTTCATTGTTGTTTAAAAACTGAATGCTTCTTAATAATCTCCTTAAAAAGAACTGTACAGAGATCCGAATGGACAGTATGTACATCCAGTGACTATGTTTATTGCTTCTTAATAATACAGTAAACTACATATAAAAATACCCAATAGTGGTTACCAGAATGATTTTTTTTTTTTAACGCCAAGTATTGGTATCATTAGGTCATTTTATTAGAAGCAGCTTGTGCAAGCTGTTCTCTCAGGCACCGGATCTTTTATCGAACTGCACTGTGACGTTATTGCATTTATGTGACACACTTGTTGTCACAAAGAGCACCTCGTGTAAGAATCAGTTAATGACCTGAACAAATTCACTTCCCTATAGGATTAGGATAACGGTGTTCTTTTGTAGAACGTAATGCATAAGAGCCTATTTCGGACACGCCCCATAAGTATGGGTGCCCAGTCTGGTTCTGTTAACTGGTAATTTCAAGAGACAGTTGTAAGCAGTCCTTTTTGATTGTGCAGGATACTGCGAATAAAGAAGGAGCCTCCAACACTGCAGCATAAGGAGCCCCCTCCGTCCCTGCTGGAGGCAGATCTCAATGAGTTTGATGTGCAGAACTCCAACTTGCCCTCTGAGGTGCTTTACATGCTTAAGAATGTCAGGTTGGTATGTCTGAGACGTTAAAGAGATGCAGTTTAAGGTTCGTCTGTAATTTAAATGTGTGCCGGGTTGCACAGTGGATGATTATGGATGAGAACAATTCAATTTTAAATTGGCTCATTGCCTGTACGGCGTTAGCATCAGTAAAACCGTCTGAATGTTTAATTGGATGTTTTGTAAAAGACGTTTAGACAACAGCAGAGATACGCTGTTTACAGAAATGAGGGGATATTTCTAAACGAATGAAATGATTATTTTTCAAATATAAAAAAAAAAAAATAAGAATAAGCAGGTCAAAAGTACAGGAAACGAGATGCATCCAGCAGTTCTTGTGGGATCCTCTTCACATTTGTTTAGAAATATCATCTCATGTGAGCAGTGTATTATGATATGTGCAACAAGGCAATAATAAAAAAGACTAGAGCACAGTGAATGGGCGCCAAACGGCAAGAATTGAAAAAGACGAAACAAAGGCTTGTTGCCATGTAAGGATTTTAGTTAAACCTGTGCATCCTGGCTAATTGAAGGCTGCAAAGCTGGATAACTATGGTAAAGGTAACCTGGTAATTCCTTGAGTTTGGAGTATAAACAAGGATTGAAAGAGCATTTTAACTGTAAGGAGCTGCATGTCTGCGTGTCTGTGTCTGTGTCTGCGTGTGCCAGAGTGTTAGGTCACTTTGAGAAGCCACTGTTCTTGGAGCTTTGTCGACACATGGTGTTCATTGAGCTGCAGGAGGGTGAGGGGCTGTTCAAACCAGGAGACGATGATGACAGCATTTTCGTGGTACAGGATGGGAGGCTGGAGCTTTGCATTCATGAAAATGTAAGGATCAACATTGCATGTTATTTTAAGGGCAGCATCAAGTGGGAATCCTTTTTCATTTCTTCCCCATTGCAGGTGTTTAAACGGGTGATCATTTATAACCAGCCCATGTTTGTGAGCCCAATTCACTGCTCACAAAAACGAGCCGATGTTTAAAAATGCATGTGAAGCGATTTAAAAAAAAAAAAAAAAAGAAGCATTTAATTTGATATTTTATAAACAAGATCGTCAGAAAACAAATAAAGTCAAAAAGTTGTTTGTTACACAAATGAGATGCAAAGGTGATATATTTATGGGGGTGAACAGGAGCAGGTCAAACTGGATGAGAGTACCCCACGTTGACAATTCAGTAGAGTGTACGGTCACCCGAGAGTGCCAAAACACACCGGCCGTGATGGGGCATGGACAGGATCAGATCGTCCAGCACTTCTGGTGGGATCCTCTTCATATTAATTTTGAAATATAAAAATAAATATATTTTAAAATGTGAGCAGTGTATAAGAACTGCGCTCCTGTCTTTCTGAATAATAATGAAGACACAATAATTAAGACACTCGCTGTTCGTCTGTACTGCTCACAAACGTTGGGTATTTGTGTTTAGTTGTGTGCTTACCAAGGCCGTGCGTAAGTTGCGTAGGGAGCACACTGCTCTGTGCTCAGTAGTCCTAATACGTGTCCAAAAGTCTGAAAGAACCCTGTTAACCCAGCAGCCCCTGGCAAGGCAGAACTCACGAACAAACGTGCACAATCCCTGACCTTACAGCCATAAGACCTTCTATCTTTTTTATCTTTCCTGCTCACCTAAATTGCTGCTCCACCACTTTAATAACATTCTATTCATTTTTAATCTTCTGTATGAGTTTTTTTAAAGAAAAAATCTCATATACAGTATAAACAATATTCCTAATAAGTCTCTTCTGACTGGGCCACACAGTGCTTCGCCTCGTAAGCAGCACTGGACCAGAAATAATAACGCCCCAAGGCAATTGCTGTTGAAAACTTTGTTTTCTTCTTGGATCACCGATTCATAAAAAAGCAGTATATAGCAAATTCTTTATTTCACTGATATTTTTTCAAAGCCTGTGGAGCCAGAAGAGCCCCTTTAAATTGCTGGATCGGATTTTTCTATTGACGCTTGCGAACCCGAAGATTGTTTACGCACTAGCATTTATGCGATTTGTGAATATGTATGTCAGGATGGCACCGAGCCTGTTGTGAAGGACGTGCTGCCAGGAGACAGCGTCCACAGCCTGCTCAGCATTCTGGACATCATCACAGTGAGCGTCTCTTCCTGTTTTACACACAGTTTGCCCTTTATCCAGGACCAGACGTTCTGTGCAGAAGTGAATGCTGTGCTTGCTCAATCCTCTCTATCACTGTGCTGTTCACCAGGGTTACCCTGCTCCATATAAGACCGTGGCTGCTCGTGCAGCAGTCCGCTCCACTATCCTGCGCCTTCCTGCCTCGGCTTTCCAGTCGGTGTTTGAGAAATACCCAGAAACTCTAGTGAGAGTTATACAGGTACTGAAGAACACAATGAAAGTGGAGCTTTTTTTTCCTGTTGGGAGTGGTAGACTCACAAACCTGTGATTTAGCATTCCAATACTTTTCCGTCGTGTGGGCCATGTGACCCATTTTGACCTAAACACCGATTTGGTATTGAGTTGATGCTTGAGAACGCATTTATGAGAGAGCTAGTGATAGTGGCAGTGATAGTTGTTTACCTTGTGGTATTTATGGAAGCAGCACAAAGTTTGCACAAAGATTTTTCAGACTTTTTTTTTTTTTTCCCTGCACTCTTGTGCAGTTGTGCATCTGGGGCTTCTGCTCGGTAGTTCGGTGTGAACCTTCAGTTTCAATCCTACCGTTGTTTGTTTCTCACTAGGCTCCGAACTCTGGATGAAAATATCATGATTTTTTTAAAAGCAATTATAAAAGGTTTTGTTTGTGACGTTAATAGTGAGTTTTATTTTTGTGTCGGATCGTTTAGATAATCATGGTCCGGCTGCAGAGAGTGACCTTCCTTGCTTTGCATAACTACCTTGGACTGACCACTGAACTCTTCAATCCTGTGAGAGAACACACAACACACACACACACACACACAACACGCGCGCACACACAGTTAGTCACACATATACCCCCCACCCCACCCCCCCCATCGCGCTCGCACACATACACACCCCCTCAGTTATTTCACACTCCATTAATTCCAGCATCGTAATCACTCCTGACTGCAAGTGCCATAAAGTGCAGCGAGAACGAACAAAACTGATCATGAGGCCTCGGTCCTTATTTAAAGGACTCTAGCTTTACTGCCCACTGGGGCATCCATCTCTATCACTTCTCTCAACACCTTGGCTGTGACTCAGATCATAGTTCATCGGTCGCCAGCTCGTTCCTGGAAATAATTAAGAACCCGTGTCAGTAGGGAGCACTCTGGTCATGGGAAGATTTGTCCTTACTGACTCCTGTTTTCTGTTTTTCTGCTTTTTCCCCTCTGTCAGCGTTTTTTACAGGGTCGTTTACAGCATGATCTCATTTTGCCCACACAAACACACACACACACACACACACGCGCGCGCACTCAGCCTTATTTACTGTAGTTTATATTCGCACACTGCACATCATGCGGCTGTGTCCCTAAGTGATAACAGTGCAAATAAATGCCAGGGAATCTGCGTGAAAATTAATTCTGTACCAGTGAATCAAATTACAAATGACCAAGCTACCTCGGTTGCGTTTTGCGCTGGCAGGAGAGACAGGCCGTGCCTTTGACTGCTGTCAACAGCGTGATCGCTGAAGGAAGCCCAAGCCGTGTCCCTCGCAGGCCCCACTTTCACAGTCATTTAGAGGAAGAGTCCAGTCAGGGACCTGCGGATTCTACAGACTCGGGTATGTTAAAACACACTTTTTTTTTTTTTTTTTTTTACACTTTTAAGGCTTTAGGTGCAGAATTCAGCAGAACATGCATGCGGTTCGAGTACTTCAACGCCAGATGGCGCTATACATTCTTTCACATGGCTTGCTTGCTGGATTGTTAGGCAGGTCTCAGGTCTTTTCTAGTTTTAATCACCTGACAATTTTTATGGTTATTTAAACGTTACATTGTCCTGTTGACCGGTTCGAACTGGGAACCGAACCAGTTGAATCTGTTCTTTTTTTTTTCAGATGGAGGAGGGAAAGCCAGTTCTTCAGAGAATTTGTTCGCAGCCATCAGGAAACCTCGCTCTATCTCAGCACCGTTGGAAACCACGGGTAATGCACCTGCCTAACCTCCTCTGGATGATTGTTCAAGTTGGGCCTCATGCCCAACGTCGAATTGTAAACCCCTGGAGAGTCAGGAGTCAAATTTTAAGCCCCTGATTTGAAAAAGAAATGTAGTCAAATCTTGGTCCGCTACCATTCAAGCCTGAGTCGAATCTCGAACCCCTGACATTTGAGTCGGACTTGAAAATTGGGCACTCTGACGCTGGACTTGAACCTTGAGACCCTGAATTGTGAGTCACAGCTCGAGCTCCTGACGTTTGGGTCAACTTGCACCTTAAGCCACGGACACTCGAAATGGATTTGAACCTCAGGACCCTGGTGTTTCGAGTTGAGGTCGGAGTTTTGAACCTCTCCCGTGCTGAGGCATCCAGCACTGGTTCTTCGGTGTGCGGGGAAAAGTGTTTTTATAAGAAGCAATGGATATATTTCTGTACATCATCTTCTGAAGTACACTGTAGATTGCTGTGTAGATTAAATAATTGAAGCATAGCGTTGCTCAGTGGATATGGATCAATTAGCGGTCTAGCAACGAACACTGCTTATTCGTATCTTGGATTCTGCTCATTTAATGTTTACCTGGGCAGGGACGGCAGGTAACGACCTGAACATGGCGTACGAGCGAGCCAGAGTGACCATGGAAGAGCCTCTGAGCAGCCCCGTTCACAAGGTAGTGCTGCTGCGGTCCCTGCTTCTCTCGCACGCTTGTACTCGTGTAGACAATGAGAGACATTTCTTCTTTCAGTCTATTCTGAAGAAAACCGTGACCATGCAGCAAGCTCCTTCTACGGTGTATCACTACACAGAGACCGGGGGGCGCTCTGATGTCCACCCCAGCAAAGTTGGTGCCATCTTCCAAGCGGCCAAAAAAGACCTATTAGGGATAATCCAACTGCAGGTGAGTGAGAGTGTCATGATGTTTTCGCACTCTAATGATTCCATTATTAGGTTTATTAATGTCTGATGTCTAATGTGCCAAGTTTTCCTGATGTACAGCTATGTAGCGTTTGAACAGTAACGTCTTTTCATGCTTATTGATTCACTCAATGTATCGATTCGTAGATTTCAAATCTCTTCACAAGCCTAGTTTTGTGCAAATGACTCACTTTGTTGGTGATTAGGATCCAAGTTTGCTGGAGGGCAGAGTGACTCTGCACCAGGTGAAGGCCGGCTCTGTGGTGGCTCGTCAGGGAGACCAGGTACACCTTATCGGCAGCAGTTTGTTTACATACACTGCGTATTGTGTTTGTTATGCCCATGTTGCATGTAAATGAGTAGTAAAGTAACGTGTGTGTGTGTGTGTGTGTGTGTGTGTGTGTGTGGGGCCTGCAGGACGTGAGTGTGCAGTTTGTGATTATGGGATTGCTGCATGTGTACCAGCGGATGATCGATCGTGAGGAGGAAACGTGTCTGTTTGTGACCCACCCTGGAGAGCTGGTGGGTCAGCTGGCCGTGCTCACGGGGGAACCGCTCATCTTTAGCGTGCGCGCTCACCGGGACTGCACCTTCCTCTCCATTTCCAAAACCCACTTTTATGAGTATGTATGCTGCACAAATCGTCACGGTAGCGATCTGCAAGACCTTTTTCCGCTGCACAAACACCAGAGCTTTAAACTATCCGAAAATTTCCCACTGCTACAGGTTGATTTTCTTTCAGCAAACGTTTATTATCTGCAAGACAGGATGGAAAACCATGGCTTATGTATAGAAAAGTGAATTTCCTAGAGTGGCCAAGTCGGAATCCTGACTGAAATCTGGCTCTATTTGCCGCAGACATTTGACACAACTTTTACAGTCCTGCGAGTTGTTTCTGTTGTGTGACTTTATGTTATCTGTTGTGTTGATTTCAAACTGTAGACAAAAGAAAGACAAAAAAAAAATGCCATTCAAACAGTGTTTCTAGTGTTTAGTACACAGAATTCATTTTGGGATGCAGCCACTGTTGGAAGTGTTAACAGTGTTCTTGTTTGTGCGTTTCAGAATCATGCGTGCAGAACCTACAGTCGTGCTAAATGTAGCTCACACCGTAGTGCGCAGGATGTCCCCGTTTGTCAGACAGATTGATTTTGCCCTTGACTGGATGGCCGTGGAAGCTGGACGAGCTGTCTATAGGTATAAAAATCTCCTTCAGTGCTTTATCTGTCCCCCTAATAATTCACACCGAAGTGGTTCTCTAAAGTTTTCGAATACGTTTCTTTGGACCTAAACCTGTACACGATGTAAAAATTGCTTAATTTCTTAGGCAAGGCGATAAGTCTGACAGTACGTTCATAGTGCTGAGCGGACGCTTGCGTTCGGTCATCCTAAAGGAGGATGGAAAGAAAGAGCTGAGTGGAGAGTACGGTAGAGGAGACCTCATCGGAGTGGTGAGCATCGTTTTCAATTGACATTATTACTTTTATTCATTTAGCGGACACTCTCATTCAGCCGATACGGTTTTTCAATGTACAGTCCATGCATTTGTGGATTTAGGACCCAACGTGGCAGCTTGGCAGTGCCCGGGCTAGAACCCTTGTCCTTTTGGTCTTGTAGTCCAGCTCTTTAACTGCTGTTTTGACTATATATTCTTTCCCACAATACGGATATGATTTGTATTGCTTCACTCAGCCCATTCTTACCTGGCTCTCAGGACCATCGCGTGGTGAGGCGACAGTGCGACCCACCGGGCCATCATCGTTAATCGTAAACGCCCTAATAGGTGTTTAATAGGTTAATTACCTTAATACTGTCATATAATATACGTAACGTTGGATCATTTTAGTCAGTAAATGACTGTCTGTAATAGTTTGGTCTAATTTGTTTGGCTGGGTTTTCTATCTGTTTTTCAGACTAGTTTTAAAACATAATGGTGGTTTAGGTCCTATTTAAGCAGAAATGTGCTTAGAGATTTAGAAAAGCACCACTGTATAGTTTATACAGCCTTACGTTCCTCTGTGCGCTCTCTCACTCTATAGATCATGGTGTAAAGAAATGCATCGGTTATAGAATGGAGCGTTGTAGATCTGGAGAGAGCAACGTGGAACCGTTCCAGTCTATGCTTCTGATATCTCCCAGAACTTCTGATCCTCACAGGGGGCAGGGATCTCGGTGTTCGAGTCCTTTAACTTTTTAAAGAATGCCTCTTTTATGAACGTGCATTTTGGACAGTACAGAAAAGACCACAGCGTCTGGGAGTGTGGCTTGTTTCTAAAATTATCCTGGCTGTACTTTGTTTGAGCGACGGTGGCTTTCTAAGAGAGGGCAGAGAGTAGGTGTAAAATAGTGACTATTCTCCAGGGTGATTCCCCCTGATAGCTATTCATACACTGTCTATTCTCATTGGCCAGTGTCTTGTGCGTCTCTTTGGTGACGCCCTTGCTGCTAAGAATACCTGGCCGTGCTGATGCCATGGTTACTTGCTACAAAGGCTGGCGTAGCTGCTTTGTCAGAGACCTTTTTAATGTCCAGGTCCAAATTTAGATACCTTTCTCTTTACGTCACAGAAACCTGGCTTTGTGAACGTTTTGTGGATGGCTTTTTCTGTGGTTTTTTTTTTTATTTTTTATTAATTATTTTTGTAGAAGCTGGATATTTTTTTAAAATGTCGCCCTGATTTAATTTATAGTGCTTCCAGCTTGCACTGTCAGTGCAGGTTAGAAATTTGCCTCATGCATTATTTATTTTAAAATTGACTGAAATTTCCTACGACTTACTCAGGTTTAGGTTTGGATCTGTGGAAATGATTTATAGCTTTATATGTATCAAATATTTTTTTCCCCACAAACTCTTGTCATTTAATCATAGATCTGCATTTCATCGTTGTACGGTTGCCCTATGTAGAGTAAGGAGTATGTTTTAGAGTGTACAAGTCAGAGCAGCTATACAATAGGGAAAACAAGAATAGATAAAAACAACAGTTAAAGGAAAACATATGTGCTGACTCATCCATAACTTGGACAAATTTTAATTTCAGGATTAAAAAAGTTCAGCCACAGTCTGTCATCTGTCCTCTAACGTACCCTCCCTCGTGTGTTAATGTAATTTCTGTACCTTTTCCTTGCCTGCCTGATTGGCGCTGATGCCAGTTAAGTGGACTTCCCAATAAGTTTTGGCAGGCTATTAGTTTAGACATTTATCTGATCACAATTAAAAGACGTACACGAAACCATTTGTTGTTGTAAAATATAGAAATAGCCCTGGGGTTATGCCAAAATGCCTTCCTAGTTAATGTGTAGCACATTATAAAGGGTAAAAGGCTATTAGTTCAAGCTGCACAGAGTGCTCTACATAATGACGAGAATCATTTTAGATTTAGCCCTTTATCTTTTTTGTTATGCAGAAGTGCTGGAACTAAGGCACAAATAAATCCCAGACGGTGCCTCTGCCTGAAATGACAAATCCTAACAATAGATTTTTTTTCACAGACCACGCAGACATTAGCAAATCAACAGCTAGTTGTGTGTTATACCGGCTGGTTCATCGTGTTGAGTACGGTTTAGTGGGTGAAATGTTGGCTTTAGCGCAACAGCAGTCCATTCTGTGTGCCAAGCTAAGAGTTCATGATCCATATGTACAACCTCTGTGTTGTTTCACTGTATAATTGGTACGCCTTCTGCGCATTGGCCAGTCACACACCATGCACAGATGCTGCAGGACAGTACCGCAGCTCTGAACTGAAAATACGGTCCTACCATCTGCACCAACAGCCGAGGCGACAGCTTCCCACACTTAATATTTCGGTTCAATCCAGGGTATTGATGGCATGTGAAAGCGGCACTTCTGGCCTACGTTCATTTCCACAATTCCTCCTCCTGTCCTCGAATGGAGTGTAGCTCAGGATCCTTTGAGGAGGTGGTCCTTCTGGCCTCTCAGTTTTGACTTTCCCAAGTCCTGGGGTCTTATTCGTGAACGCTTTCTTATGAAACAAAATTGCAAAGGTTGAGACAGACACTTTTGACTCAATCAAAGTAAAAAAATCAACAGTGTTTAGAAAATCTTATATTTCCTTAGGATTTTTAAGGAAAACCTTGATTGTTTTCCTGCGTTTCCTAAGTGTTTGTTGCATTTTACAGCGTACAATATACTAGACACATACGAGAGGCACACTGACCTTTATTTAATTTGGCTTAGTCTGCTCAGAGGACAGAAAAAAAGGAGGGAAAAATGACAGATAAAGCACAGAACAAAGCAACAGCTTTGCCATATACTTTCCTTATGTAGATCATTTTTATCTTTTAAGGATGATCTTCACTCGAAAGGCTTTTAAACATTCCAATTGAAAGCATGTAGTCCTCATTTCCAGTAACTGTGCAAAGTTTTCTAAATCTCTATGCTTACTTTGTCAACTTTTACAACCACGTGTGAGGCTATGGTAAGGGTAAGGGAACATTTAAGAACCCAGCGTTTTCATGAACAAAATACGTAAGTAATAAAAGTTCCTTCTTAAGAAGTTATTTAAATAATATTCATTTTTGTAACTTTTTCTTAATTCTGAAGTTCAAATCCAGTCCCTGGATCTTTGTCTGTGCTACTGGGCATTGAGCCCATTTCAGTACGTACCAGTCTCTCTATTTAAACCAGACGACTTCTGGTTTTCTTCAGACCTAGGAGTGAGGAGTGTCAATTAAGGAGCTGCGTTGCACGGGTCTGGTATGCAGGTGAACCAAGGGGGTCTGATATTGGTGTGATTGGTGTCTGGTCCCTGGTTTTGCTTCTTGAGGGGTTTGCACGCGTTACGTGAACAAATTGTGCGAGATTTCTACAAATAAGTGTGTGTTTATGTGTGTACACACAGGTGGAGGCTCTGACCCACCAGAACAGAGCTACAACAGTGCATGCTGTAAGAGATTCGGAACTGGCGAAGCTGCCAGAGGGAGCACTCAGCTCCATCAAGAGGAAATTCCCTCAGGTTCCTAATCCATTACCCACTTCGTCTTCTGGGACTCAAGCTCATTTCCACGTCTCTAGTTTCTCATTCACACGTTTTCACAGTTTTTTTTTTTTTGTTTTCCTTTTTCTTTTTTCTGTGTGGGGTTTTATAGGTGGTCACACGGCTTATTCATCTGCTCGGCCAGAAGATCCTTCAGCAGGTTAATGGGCCTCTGACGGGTATGTGTGCAGAATGGTTGCGTCCCTGTTTCTTCAAAAACACAACACATTTTGAAAGACTTGGTTTAAGCAGTAGCAATATTGCTTTATTTGACAGATGTGTTTCAATATGAGTTCTTGCCCTTTGCAGGTGATATATTCAGCACGTACTGAAGGTGTAATTGCACTTTTGTTATCTTCCAGCTCGCAGTATGACTCTGCACACCCCCGGCAGTAAGTGGGACGTCGGCAATCCTGTCTCTAACTTGTCCACCGTGGCCGTGCTGCCCGTGTCAGAGGAGGTTCCCTTGACCGCATTCACCCTCGAGCTGCAGCACGCGCTCATCTCCATCGGTATGAACGGGGCCTTCATTTACATTCAGTCGAGCAGTGGGTGTGAGCTCAGCACAATCGCGTCCTCTGGTGCTGTATCAGAATTTCGTTTAAAGATGCAGCGAGGCTTCCCTAGGAGAACGATTTACGTGTGGCGCCTTGTCCGCATGCTAATGACTTGAACAAACCTGTTGAATAAGTAGTTCAGCCAGCACATTGTCCACACGAATCATTCAGTGCTGAGGTTGAGGCCTTAAATGTTGCAATTTTTTCTTCAGGACCCACTCTCCTGCTGACCAGTGACATCATCAAGCAGCGTTTGGGATCCGCAGCATTAGACAGGTTTGTACTAGATGCGTATTTGTTGCATTCCCTGCTAAATAAGTGTGTTTTATTACTGTAAACAGATCGTTCCGTCCTTCCTCAGTATAACTGCTAAATAAGGCAGGTTCAGAGTATGGAGATTGCTTCTTTAAGTTCTGCACTGGGTAGCACAGTGCCTACAGCTAGCAGAAATCCCTGGTCCAAATCCCTGCCCAGATCCTGCATGTGTGATTTGTACGTTTTCCTCACGTCTACATGGGCTTCCTCCTGGCACCAGATGCCAAGGACAGGAAGCAACGGACATCCCTAAATTGTCCTTGTGTCACTGTGGGGCAGTGCTGCAGTTGACCTGACCAGCAGAGACGTTAGCAGAGCTTGAACATAGGTCACTGATGAGCACGTACCCCAAACAGGACACCAGTCCAGCAGTCTTCATCTGTGGTGGCTGTCCTCACAGTGCATGCGCAAGCGCACTCTGGTTGGGTTTCCAGTCCATCACTGGGTTGGCTGGCAGGATTGTTGTTGGTTGATCCTGATTTGACAGTTCTGTTGCCTCTCCGGCTCAGCCAATCAGGACTGGAACCTTGGTGGGCTGGTGAATCAAATGTTATACGTTCTTGCGTAGTCAAAATGCATGCAAAATACATCTAAAGGCTTTTGTAAAAACGCCTGCCTTTTGTTATTTATTATGTCTAGACTGTAAGTTACAATATACCATTCCTTTTAAGAGCACAGCAGTTTTTGTGTCTCTAAGTGATTTGTTTTTCCAAGAATAAGCAATTCCTTTCAATAAGGACAATTTGACCTTCTGGAGTCTTTTGTCTGGAGGATTAAAAGCCTGCATGGAAGAGCAGCTTCATTGATTGTGGCTGCTGATTGTTACAATTCGCACAAACCCTTACGGAAATATCCATCAATCTGCATGAATGGATTAGAATACAGGATCAGACGCTGTCTAGGGCTTAACGGTAATTCCAAACTGTCTTACAGTGCTTATTTATTGCCATTTAGTCCTATCTGATGTGTGAAATAAAAAAGTGAGGCAGAAAGCTGCCATTTCAGGAGCGCTGGTGGTACTGTTGGTTAGTTACCTCTATGCGTGATGAAGTTCCTTAGTAATACAGAAGTGAAAGATCATTATGGGTCCTAGCGCGTAAATTAAAAAGCCGTATGTGAACGAGACCACGTGGAGATTTGCTGAAGAGGTAACCCATTAATTAGCCTTTCTCTAGACAAGGTTACGAGGAGATTCAGACTTCACCAGCAATTCCGTCTCATTAATTGAATCTAACATTTGGAAACCTAGGCGTGCACTTTTTTTTTTTTTTTTTTTTTTTTTAAAGTAATTATTCAGTGTGTCTGAAAAATAACATGGAAAGAACAGTCATTAGTGTGCAGTTTTAGGTTAGGCAAAATTCTTGTTTATTTTGTCGAATGTTGTGACTTGAATCTTTTCTAACACATTTTATGACTAATTAATGCAAGATTTCCAGCCTATACAATCCGAAGATAAAAGAACGCTCTCCAAACTGTTGTTGCATAATAAAAGTAAAATTGCTAACAAGCCTGAAACCCCCGAAAGTGTTGTGTTTGTAAGCTCAAGTTCACTCTCTCTGGATGCTTAGACATGGCTCCGGGCTAAATTGCGTGCGTCTCATTAGCAGTTTCTTTTCTAAGCTTTCAGATAATTTGGTGGTTATATTGAGTGTTATCAGGATGCACATGTAATGTGTTCAGTTTAGGTCTCTTAATTCAGGGATACATGATTATATTACTTTAGAGTAGTTTATCTCTGTGTGGATTATTATATGTTATATTCATTTTAGTATTTTATATATATAATAGATGTTATATATACTGCTCTTATGCAGATGTTATATATGCTACTCGCAAAAATTAAAACCTTTTTTTGGGTTGTGGGGATCTGGGAGGCCAGAGAACCAGTCAGTATCTGGTCTGACCACCTCACGCAGTGTGACACATCTCCTTCGCGTAGATCAGGCTGTTGATTGTGGCCTGTGCTATGTTGATGTTGGTTCGCTCTTCTTCAATGGTTGTGCGAAGTTGTTTGATATTGTCAGAAACTGGAACGCTTCGGCTGTGCAAGAACTGGGATGTTTTCATCTTCCAGGAATTGTGTACAGATTACAAGGTAATGGTTGTGGATGAATGGCACAACAATGGGCCTCAGGATCTTATCATGGTGCCTCTGTGCATTCAAAATGCCATTGGGAAATGCACCTATGTTCATTGTCCATAACATGGACCTACCCATGCCATCACCATCGGCCATTGGTCTGGTGTTTTTACATGTGGTCTACGGTTTGTATGGCTGGTTGGATAGTGTAGTGTAGTGTAGTGTAGTGTAGTGTAGTGTAGTGTAGTGTAGTGTAGTGTAGTGCAGTGCTCCACTCCAATATGTAGAAATATAAAAATCCTTCGCCTGTTGGGAGAAACTCGCTGACCTTCGGAGCTCCTCCCTCTGCGGAGGGATCATGCATGCAGCAGGGTGCTGGGCCATTTGCCAGACCAACTTGGAAAAGTGAGAGTTTGTATACTTTTTCCCCTTCAGCGTGCATGAGTATAGGCTGTCGAGTTGGCTCGGCCAGCAGGAGGACATCCACCGTATTGTGCTCTACCAGACAGACGGCACTCTCACCCCCTGGACACAGCGCTGCATTCGCCAGGCAGATTGCATCATCATTGTAGGACTGGGAGAGCAGGACCCAGCAGTCGGGGAGGTATGTGATGTCATTCTGTATGATGACAAGTATAATGATTTGTCTAAGTTTGCGAGTTGCTCAAGGTTATTATTAGTGATAAGGGATGCATGTTGTTTATATCGGGACCTCTGGTGACCAACAGGGGTCACTGTTGCAGCACCAGGCAGACTTACAGAAACAGAAACAGCCAGTGGTATTTGTGCTGTCCTGTCCTTACCATTTCTAGTGGAGACTAGTGTGCCATTATTAAGCTATTGATTTAAGTAAATTTAAGGAATTAGAAAAACCTGGTTTTAACATTGGATTGGTACCAGGCTAGTGGAAGACTTGTATGTATATTTATGTGTATTCAAAATGCACTCACATACGGCTTCTGAAAAATGGCTTCCTTTTGTTCTTTATCATGTCTAGACAGTAAGTAACAGTATGTCTGTCCTTATAAAAGCACAGCAGTTTTAGTGAGCCTGAGTCATTTGTTTCCAGGAAAGAAGAATTTGTTTAAATAAGGACAGTTTGCCCTTCTGGAGATTTTTCTGGGGGTTTAAAAGTCTGTCTGAAACAACAGCAACATTTATTGTGGTTACTGTTTTTTTTAACAGTTTACAGAAAGTTTCATATGATCTCATTAACCTATGGAATTATCCTTATATCTGAATGTATAGCTTGATGCCCTGTAGGTCATAATGTTATAAAAGACTGTTATACATTGTTTATTCACTGCCATTTAGTCCTACTCGTTCATACACATCAGGTGTGATAAATCCTGATATAAAATCTGATATAGAAATGTAACTGAAAGCTGAGACTCAGGGGAGCACTAAAGCCAGATATCCTGTCTGTGACCTTGCTTAATTGCTTAATTGACAAACAGATTAGAGCAAAGACTAAAGACACCTCCTAGGTCCTTCCTCTTGTCTTTTTAAAGCCGATGTTACCTCCTAGTTGCAACAAGTTGTCTGGGAAAACAGGCTATTTCCGGATCTGTAGGGTGCAATAAATGTGCCCATATTATGTGTATATGTAACGTGGGGGCACATCTAATCGGAGTCGCATGAGGTGACTACTGAAACGGTCTTTCTTCCTAATGGTTAGGACCAAGCTCACATTTTCTAAGCTCTTGAGAAAGAAATTTGGACAAACCCCCAAGCAGTGCTTGTCGTTTTTATTTGAGAATGGATAGGAATAGACGATCCGACACCAGGCTCGAGTGTAAATCAATATTAAGCCTCAAACGAAACCGCCTTCAGTTTTTTTTTTTTTAAGTTAAGGTGCTCATTTAGTAACCCGAAACGACACAAAGCTCTTAGACTCGCAGATCCACGAAAAGCTAATCGTGCACAAGCCGGTGTACACCTGACCTTTCTCCACTCTGTCTGTGTCTAGCTGGAGCGGATGCTGGAGGGCAGTGCAGTAAGGGCTCAGAAGCAGTTGGTGCTCCTGCACCGGGAGGACGGTCCTTCACCCACGGGGACTGCAGAATGGCTAAACATGCGAAGCTGGATCTCTAGGCACCTGCATTTGTCCTGCCCCCGTAGAGTGTTCTCTAAGAGGAGCCTGCCCAAACTGGTACCACACTGAAAACACTTTAAGGATTTAGTATCATTTCTCAGCTCAGCCATTGCTTTTATAATGTTATTAGTAGTGTTGAACCCTGACTCATCAAGCTCACTGACTCACTGGTTTTTAATCTTCTGTGTCATTGACAGAGAGAGATGTACCAGCGTGTATTCCAAAAGCCTGCAGACCGCCACTCTGACTTCTCCCGCCTGGCACGAGTCCTGACCGGCAATGCCATCGCGTTGGTACTGGGTGGAGGAGGTGCCAGGTACTCGTAGTTCTTCCTGCTTTAAACAAAGTAAATGAAAGTAGTAGTTCTGTTAATAAAGGGCTCAGTTTATATCAGTTTGATCAGTCTATTCCAGAATGCCTTGGACACGGGGAGGAACGCCCTGTACAGGGAGCCAGCCTATTACTCTTATTACCATAGCATTGTCAGTGAATAATGTCTTTAGACCAAACGTTGTAATTAAACTTATTATTTCTGATGGATTCAAGGCAGGGGCTTTGCTGCCGCCTTTTAGATCTGGATTTGATTTTGTTTTTTGTTCCACTGTCTTCTGTCTGCAGTACATAAAATTAGTTTCTTTCGCTGTAGTGCTCTGATCACACTCCAAGAGACTGGAGATAAACAGAGAGAATAAAAACAAAAGCATTAAAACAGTGCAGAAACAAACCACCAACACGGTGACGACGCCAAACTCGGGCAGCAAACAAACAGAGCTGTAAACGGTCCTGAATTCGCCTTACAAACAGACTCCGAATGCCTGCGACTTCACTCAACTGCTTTAGACAACAGGTTTAAATAGCATGGGAAGTGAATGAGGAAATGAAGGACAGCTGAGAGGCGCTCAGTGTGACTGGGTCAGAGCGTGTGAGACAGACGGAGGCGACAGATGTGAACGTGTCAATCACATCTGTCTAATCATTTCACGATCTCCAGAGACATAAGAAAAGTGACTGCGGTCGCTGTGCATGTGAGGTAACTGTAAGCAAGTTTTTTTTTTTTTTTAAAATACGCGTCCTGGGCGCCAGCCAAGCATCAAAGGACTCTAGTGATTCCCTTGATTCCCTGCCTGTTGCTCGAGCTGAGAGCTGCGTGCAAAAATGATTCTTTGTCTGTATTAAGAAACAACACAAAGCAGTATTTGATCTTTGATTCTGGCATCCAGTATGTTAAAATATTTATATGATATGGCCATATTTAGGAAATCACATTATCATTCAGATACTCGCAGACAAATGACAAGCTGTAAACTAGACAGTGCAGCTCCTGCAGGAACTGGGAATGTGTGTCGCGTCGGTGCGGTCGGTTCTAGCTGGGCTCCGGGGATCTGAGATGCGGTTGGTTGTAGTCTGCCATAGGTCGAGTCCCAGATGGCTCTGGCAGGGCACAGGTCTGAAACCCGGTCAGTTCTGGTCGGCCATGGGTCTGAGACCATGAAGTGTTGACTTTCTGGCTTGTCTGCCATTGTCCATCTCATGTCATGTCGTTTTCTGCTTGTTGTCCTCTCATGAATCCTGTAATCCTTACCGTCCGTCATGAACGTTGACCTCATTTTTTCAGACACTGTATGATTTTTCGTGCCCTTCTGCACAAGTTGTCTGTGCCCTTGAGCAAGTTTGCGCACGGTGGCTACTACTGGGAAGATTCAGCCCTGTTCCGTGTCTGCTGTGATAATGAGTCTCACCGTGCTTACGGGGAGTCCCAAAGCTAGCGGAATAGCTTTGTAGCCATTTTTAGGATGATGTATTTCAGCAATGGTTCGGCTGTTTTTTCAAACTGTGCTTGTCAAGGGTTTGTTTTGGGAGGGGGTGGATTATGTAAGCAAGGTTTATATTCGATTAGACCCCCCCACCCCCCTTTGAGCCTCGTACGGATCGCAGGTGAACATTTTCCCCCGAAAACGACTCAAAACGGGTTGCCGTTGCAGCATCAGGGAATTCTATCGTGCTCAGCCTCCCCTACGTCATACATTTTTGTTCCTGCAATGATGTCTGACCTGACAGGATTTCACCCCCTGGACTCAAACCCTGAGTCACCACAGTGGTGGGCTAATGATTTGCTGCTGTGCCCACCACCCAGTGTGTGTGCCAATGTGCTTTTGACGCATGTTCCCTTTATTGCATTTTATGTAACTACAGTCATATTTGATGCCAGCTTCATCTTGTTATCATATCTTAAAACAAACAGCTGCTTTTTTAGGTTCTGCAGCTCTCATTTCTCTTCAAGGATGTCTCTTTTTGCGAGTCTTTTAAAAACCCACTTCAGCTTGGTCGGAGTTTGACCTTTATGTTACCACTCGAACATGCTCTTAGCCTTTTTCTTATCTCTGTAAGTCCCTGTTTTGACAGTCTGTTTATTTTTTTCTGCCTTGTCTCTGCATTGTGCAGGAGATGCTTAAAAGGTTGGCTTGCTATTGTCTTCCTATTTCATTATATGAGCCCGCTGTTATCTTGCTTTGTGCTACGTTAATACATCTGCAATTAAAAAAAAAGAACTGCTCAAATGATCGCATTGAATTCTGGGACATTTAGAAGCTGTTTAAATCACTTTTCTCTTCCCGCTCCTGCTCTATCTATGTTTGATTAGCTGTGCAGTTGCATCTAAAGCATGCACTCTAAAACTAATAACCATAACATGAATATAACATGATCATTAAGTGTAGTTGTAAAAGGAGTGCAAACAAATACAGCTTTTGGGTTTTGTATTAATAAACCGACCCTGCTTTGTGATTTGGTGCCAAGCGGAAGTGATGATTATTTAGTTGTTTATATTTATAAACTAGACTCTGGTAAGGATGTGCAGCAGTAATAGATTATATCATATCATATCATATATCATATCATATAATCATCATATCATTGCAAATGTCATGGTCCGAGACACTGTCATGGCCATATTTACGTGGCCTTTTTTAAGACTTGGCAACCCGAACACAGTGCAGCCAAATGTAATTTCTATTAAAATAATCCAAATGTGTGTAACAACCCCATGTTTTATTCACAAATGAAAAAAGTAGGGGTCTGAAGTCTACCTACACTATAAAGCATAAGAATAAACTTAAAGCAAAATATGGACATTGTTAATCTTGGATTGTCTGTGTATTTTTTTCTGCATCAGAAGTATTTTATTGTGGTAAAAGGTGGTGGCCTAACGGTTAAGGTCCTGGACTCTGGACCTGATGATCCAGGGTTCAAATCTCACCTCTGCCAAGCTGCTACAGTTGGGTCCTTAAGCAAGGCCCTTAACCCCAGATTGCTTGAATTATAAGACTGTATGAGTTGTAAGTCGCTCTGGATAAGGGCGTCTGTTAAATGCCGTAAATGTACATGTAAAATAATACGTTTGGCTTTTTAAGTTCTAAAAAGGATGAATTATCTTTAAAAGACTCTTAACTAAACTTTTTTTTTGGGGGGGGGTTTCGGTATCATGCCTTTGAAGCTAAAATGTGATGGTATTAATGATCTTTCTAATGCCATTGTTGTTGTTAATTACTTCAGCACTGTAGAGTTGTTGCACCCACGTGTGGTCCTCACGCTCTCTGTATCAGTGTACTCTTTGGAGCTTCTTTATTAGAGGTGGTTGATTTGATTTGTACTTTCACCAGGCATGGCAATAATCTTTTTTTTTTTTTGCCTACTACTGAACAACTTTTTGTTCCATATAACTGATTTATTTTCAGTCACCAAGCCTTCGGTGTTGTCAATCATGCTGCTGTGCTGCCAAAAAAATGAGTCATATGGGCTGTGAACTCTGGAATATTACCGGTTTAATTGTGTGCCTTTTTGAGCAGTCTCAAGCTGGGGCGTTGGAGATAGATTGGCGTCTGCTTGGGATGTCAGCGTTTTCGCTTCGTGTGATAAAACGTGTTTAGTTCGATGATTCTCATCTCATTGTGCAAGGCAAATCGTGGAGACCTTTTTAACCGTTCACGAGCTAAAATGTTATTCTGTAACCGTATGGCTATGCAATTGAACTGCTCACTGAAATGAAATTAAATGAAATATCTCCACATTATTGTGAACAGCGTATATGTAAAATAGTTCCCTGTTCCGGTGGAATTCAACAAAGAAAGCTTGAAAGCGGTTTCGAGTGAACGTTTTTTTTTTTTCTTATGTAACTACAAGCAAATGTCATTTTAAAAAAACTTCTAGCGTGCATTGGTTCATGATTTTAGGTTTAAAGATCTTTCAGATCTTCGCTGATCTACCTCCATATATCTTCTCAGGGGTTGCTCTCAGGTGGGTATATTGCGAGCCCTGAGCGAAGCCGGGATCCCTGTAGACCTGGTGGGAGGGACCTCCATTGGTGCCATGATGGGAGCTCTGTATGCCGAGGAGCGCAGCTATAGCAGGATGAGAATCCGTGCCAGAGAGTGGGCCATGGTCGGTTTGCTCTTACATAATCTAAAGCCCTTACATAATGTTCATGTGCACTGTGCTCTGCTGTCACTGCCTTTCCTTTCCATCTAAAGGAGATGACGTCAGTGTTCAAGAAGATTCTGGATCTGACCTACCCCTTCACCTCCATGTTCACAGGAGCGGCCTTCAACTCCAGCATCAGTGCAGTCTTCAAAAATAAGCAAATCGAGGTAGAGATAAGATTACGGGTTATTGACGATTATTGACGTATATTAAACATCTGTTTAACTTCTTTTGTTGTGTTTGGTCGTCTTCAGGATTTATGGATCCCTTATTTCAACGTCACTACTGACATCAGCGCTTCTACCATGAGAGTGCATACTGACGGTCGGTCATTTTATAGGCTAGTTACATTCAAGAGGCAGGCGATTTGGCTACCTGTATCCATGGGTGGCCTTTCAGCCTTTATTGGCCTTGATTTATAAAACCTTCTAAATGTGTTCCATGCAAGTGTTTGCCATTGTTGTTTTTATCGCAACCTTACCTTTATGCCATACATTTTCAAATAGACATAATACACTGCTCAGAAAAAATGAGGGGATATTTCTAAATGAATATGAAGAAGACCCAACAAGATCTGCTGGACAGTCTGATCCTGTCCATGCACCATCATACACCCTACTGAACAGTCATTGTGGGCGCACTGGTTCACCCTCATAAAAATATCACTTAACAATTACAAAATAGAGCTTCTATGCCTAAAAACCACAAATATGACTGAAGCTGCTTAAGGGCTTA
Source organism: Parotocinclus haroldoi (assembly GCA_034779995.1). Lineage (NCBI taxonomy): Eukaryota > Metazoa > Chordata > Actinopteri > Siluriformes > Loricariidae > Parotocinclus > Parotocinclus haroldoi. Next base: position 22,206 of record JAUZST010018001.1, read on the forward strand.
AACATGTACGCAAGAAAAAAACAAATACATATAATGTCACCAGATGGTGTGAGAGCAGCCACCTGGTGCTAGAGAGCAGAAGAAGGGGTCAGCTTCCCCTTTACCACCGGCTGTGCATTCCAGCTCATTAGGGAACGGCATTTAGATTGACGCCTAATGCCATTTCTCGCGTGATATTGTTTAGAGGCGTTTCTCTCGCCTTCCACTTTTAAATTTGTCTTAGATGTCAGCCTCTGGTGCTTACAAGCTCCTTTGTTTGCTCATTTCTACAATCCCAGTATTTATTATAGGGCTACAACAAACAACTGTTTTGCTAGTCCAATAATATAGCAGTTAATTGAATTAATATGTGAGCATTCGGATTAAGAAACCGCTCAATCACCAAATATCAGCAGCTATCAGGGTTTAGATTTATCTCGATTTATTTATATCGCGTGTTTTGTGCACTAATGCAACTAATGATGAAGGCAAAACTTCATAAATGTGCTGTCTTAATTAAACTGCCAATACAAGATAAAAGATAACTCATAAAAATGTTTTTGTTTTTTTTTTAAATCCTGTCAAAATTTAAAACTTACTAGTATGCAAAGTAGGAGCCAAATCGGTATCTCCAGCCTCGAACGTGAGGTGTTTTCAAATCGGGCAAACGGTGGCAAATGTTTGTGGTAAACCCGCTCTCTGTGAACAGGTCGATCTCAACAGTAACGCGAACATTCGCTGAGATGCCGACGCGTTCGCCGGGTTTGAAAACACAAGTGGCCGTGACGTTGAGAAAGGAGGCAATGTTTAAACTTGTGAACGTCGTTTCGATTGATTCAACAGAACATTCATTCTAAAAAAGAACCATGTAGGACGGCTGTGAACAGGCTGCCAATCATGCATTAACTGACTAAGTCGATTAATCGCTGCACCCTTAATTCCTTACATTAAACCAATGGCAAAACAAAACAGTTTGCAAGAATCCACAAGTTAATGCACCCGAACTTTCCTGCTTCTCAATGTCCTGTCTGTATGTTAGACGTTCTTTATGAATCTGCACTCCATACGTTCTTTAATAGCCTAGCGGTTAAGCTACTTCACTCTGGACCTGATGGTCCAGGGTTCAAATCCCACCTCCGTCAAGCTGCCACAGTTGGGTCCTAAAGCCAGCCCACCATTGCTTGAATTGTAAGAACGTATGAGTTGTAAGTTGTTCTGGATAAGGGCGTCTGTTAAAAGCCGTAAATGCAAATTTGCAGAATCAAATCTCCATTTGTTTATACATCGGGACTGACAGAAGACATTCCAATACTGCAGTGATATTTTCTGATACTATCTAACTAGTTAGTTATGCTGAGTGAATGAGTTGAAGCTGTGAGGTTCATTGGGAGGGATGAGTGATGCCTCATTTTGCCGTCGAAAATTTGCCTGTGTCTGCAATCAGACCTGATTCACCTGGTCTGTCCTTGTAACTGTCGCTCAGGCTCTCTCTGGAGGTACGTTCGTGCGAGCATGTCTCTGTCTGGTTACCTCCCTCCTCTGTGTGACCCTAAAGATGGACATCTGCTGATGGATGGTGGCTACATCAACAACCTGCCCGGTCTGTCCCGCTTTTCTTGGCCATGATTTTTTGTTTGGACAAATATTGGGATGAATACACGTCAGTCATAAATAGAGTTGACAGAATGTGTCGATAATGCATTACAACGATGTTACTAAGTATAAAAGAATAAATGTATTTTTGTGGCCCTTGTAAATGTGGGGTCCCCTAATGACCTGCGTTTTAAATGGTATATCAAGCGTTTAACTTGTTACTGTTAAGAGAATGGAATTGTAAATGGTTTCATGTGGTACAGACTTTTCTGTTGCATAAACAGACAGTTTGGTTAACCAATTAATATGTAAATAGCTCCATTTACTATTGTTTGAGAGCACTGGTTGTAATATTCAGGTAGCGTATTTCGATTGATTTTAGATTATTATTAGATTTTTTTAGATTGAAATATGATCTTCTTTATATTACATGTTCAGTGATGTCAGGATAACACTATAGTGGCAAAAAATGTGATTATCCTGTTATGCATGTACATACTGGACCGTTTTTTTGAAACAGCTTCCTAATGTGTTATTATGTGGAAAAGTTTGGCTATTCAAAAGTTACTAAGGAATTATGTGCGTGCGTGTGTGTGTGTGCGTGCGTGCGTGCGTTCTTGTTGTTTCAGATTCTAATTCTGGAGTAATTTTGATTTATAAAAGCAACTGTAACAGATATATAGGTCTAACAGGATGATTACGGTCACCATGTTATTGTGTGGTATTCTTAAATGTTTATTGCTGATGGAAGCTTTGCTTGTAATTGTGCTCAGACCATACAGATTGATTTTTCTGTCATGTTATGTGATCCTGCCAGTGTGGTTTCGAGTTCAGCCTTTATTTAATTCAGCCTAAAGTGAAAGCGGCCTTCCGCTCTGGCCTATCCTTGGTGTTGCGAAACATCGATTTTTCGGTGTCTTTCAGCGGATGTGGCGCGGTCCATGGGAGCGAAGGTTGTGATCGCCATCAATGTGGGCAGCCAAGACGAAACCAATCTCACCAACTACGGAGATTCCTTGTCTGGCTGGTGGTTGCTATGGAACCGCATGAACCCTCTGGCAGAGAAAGTCAGAGTAAGGAGAACTGCCTTTTAGCCATGTGTAAAAGGAACACTTAGACCCCAACTTTGTCCATGACATGCCTTTCTGCTCAGGTTTTGAACATGGCTGAGATCCAGACTCGGCTGGCGTACGTGTGCTGTGTGAGACAGTTGGAATCCGTCAAGAACAGCGATTACTGTGAATACATCAGACCTCCTATCAACCATTACAGGACCTTGGAGTTTGGCAAGTTTGACGAGATCGCTGTGAGTGCTTTCCAATGGGACTGCGGTCCTCGTCTAGACATAAGTCACCATCATTAGCACTAGCTGTAGCACTCCTAGTTCAGTAGATCTAGCCATGATTGGTTCAGTTTGCACCCTAGCCCACGTGCTCGCTCTGTTTCAGGAGGTGGGCTACCAGCATGGCAAGACTGTGTTTGACGTGTGGAGCAGGAGCGGTGTGGTGGACAAGATGCTGAAGGACCGACGCCAGGAGGAGTTTCATAATACCCACAGAAACAACGTGAGCACCGAACCTCACTCCATAACGCATCTACATCTCAGTCGACCTTTACTTTATTACGTTCTCATTTTTTCCTACATTGTGTTGTCAACCTTTTTATTTTTATTTACCGTGTTTATTTACTTCTGCATTTTCTTTTTCTTTTTCGTTTCTTCGTTCTTTTGCTCTTTCTCTCATTCGTTCAAAACGGCACGCGAACGAACGAACCAACAAACGAAAGAACGCGTGGAAAGGATGAGATGACGTGTTTGTTTCTTTTGTTTGTTCATTCTTTCTCTCATGCTTTCAGTCATGCAGTTTGTTTTTTTTCTTTCTTAATTCAATGTTTCTTTCAATCCTTCTTGTGTTGTTTCTTTATTCATTGATTCTTCCATTCATTTTGTTTGTGCGTTCTTTTGTGTATTTTCTGTTTGTTTGTCCATTCGTTCTTCTGTCCGTTCTTGTTTGTTTGCCTGTTTGTTCGTTTGTTTGTTTGTTCGTTCATGCTTCCTTCTTTCTTTCTTTTCGTCAGTTGTCAAAATACAATCCACATCCAGGGTTCAACAGTGTCAGCCTGGCAGTGCAGGATTTGACCTTCTGTACATCAGTTTATCATCTTAACCACTGTCTTACATCGAGTAAACAATAATAAATAGAATGAGTCTGATTATAACCTCGGGGTTACGCCGGGTCCCTTATCAGTGTGTTTGGATGGTCACTTTCAGGAGTTGAATCACGTTTAATTTGGTGACGTCAGAGCAGCAGATGGTGTCGGGGAGAGAAGGCCGTAGCTGCTGGGTGCGAGCGACTCTGAGAAGGTGTACACTAGGATGTAGAGCAGGTGCTGGAGTGCGGGACTGAACTAGGCTAACCAAATACAATGGAGCCAAGCTGTGCAGATACTTTTGTTTAAAAAAAAAAAGGAATCTGTGCCTAATAGGGCTCCAGTGAAGCTGTGCCAGGGCTTACTGTGGTTGATTTCTGGCAACAGATTTTTAAGACATTGCTGCTGGATGCTTGTCTTATTGAAAATGCCAGACAGGGACTCCCTGTCGATTTTTCTAGATGTGACAAATGCATCAGCGTTTTAACTGAGATTTTAGATTTAGAGGGGAAATGGCATTGAGGCTTGATGTGCTTTGCAAAAGGTGGGGTTTGATTAGGTTGGTCATTTTGTTTGTACTTTAAGGTTGTGGGAGTCTAACATGCCATCGCAGACGCCCCGGTCAGCTTGGAATGGCCCAGCAGCTCATGTGGGGTTTATGCTGGTAAAGCCTTTGGGCGCAGGGGCTCCACAAACTTGACCAGACACTTGGGGTTAATAAATAAATAAGCCAAATAAATAAGATTGGAGCAGCAGTCTCACCACTGCTAGCTCACCACTGTTTTTATAATCCAGTTTGTTTTAGTGTGTTTTTGGTTCCAGTGTCTTGATTATACACTGCTCACGAAAAAGACGGGATTTTTCGGAATGAATATGACGAGGATCCCGCATGAGCTGCTGGACAATCTAATCCTGTCCATGCCCCGTTCTCTCTACTGAACAGGCAATGTGGGGGCACTCTCGTCCGGTTTGGCATGCCCCTGTTCAACCCCATGAATATATCACTTGCTGCTCGATCCCAAAAATTGAGTTTGCATCATCTATAATAAACTCAAATGATTCTTTTTATTCATCTTTTTTTTTTTAAGTTCCTATGGTTGTACTCGATGTACTCAAAACGTTTTCACATGCTCCAGACGACACTTGGTAAAGCCCTAGTATGAACCCAACCTACAAGCACAGAAAAGCTTCAGGAACCGTAAGGTTTTCTCATGCACTCTTGCTGATCTCTGTTAGATGGTGACTTGTCCGAACGCCTCCTTCACTGACCTGGCCGAGATCGTCTCCCGCATTGAGCCTGTCAAACAAGCACTCGTGGATGGTGGGTAGGAGGGTCTGTAAGTGCTCACACATTCATTTCATATTTGCCGGGGCCATGAAGTCTGATTTAGTGTTTTGTCCGTTTATACAGAGGAGTCCGATTATAACACGGATTATGAGGAGGAGCTGGTGGGAAGCGCACTGTCAGACATGGAGCTCCAAAATCACTTCAGTGAGCATACAGAGGAAGAGTTCACTGCTGATACAGTGAGTATCTCACACACGCACACGGACGGATATATTAAAGAACAATATGGACGTCTTGGTGCTCCCTCTGAACACTGTCAAATGGGACTGCGTCAGCCTAGCAGTTAGTTAGTTAGTTACTCTGGAAAAGATGGCCCTGGGTTCAAATCCCACCTCTACCCCAGTTGGGTCCTTAAGCAAGGCCCTTAACCCACCATTGCTTGAATTGTAAGAGTGTATGAGTTGTAAGTCGCTCTGGATAAGGGCGTCTCCTAAATGCCGTAAATGTAAATGTCAAGTGAATTGTTTTCTTGAGATGAAATGGCAGTAGGGGAATATTGAAAATGGGTTAAATTGGTTCAAAGAGGCAATAAGTTCAGATGACATCATAGTTGGGCCGATCGGAAATCACCGGGAAATAGGCAGGGTGATTGGAATAGGCCAGAGAGAGTAGAAATGCCCAGATAAGAAAACAATGCATGTGATACTATTTTACAGATCAATTCAGGTTAGTTCATCGTCATTAACAATGTGGCGGCAGGTGTGTCAACGAAAAGAGGAATCAACAACGCTGTATTATTGACCAGCATCTGGACTCGTATGTGCTTTACTCAGTGGGAATAAAAGTTATTAGAACCTGAAAAAAAGCTTTATGGAATACCTATTTTTTGGACTAAAACGTGTTCTTCATTACTGTTATATTCTATCAGAGAAAATACCGCTACAGAACGAAAAATATAAAGCTGTTTGTGCAGCCATTCTGTTAAGTGCATTGGTAAAGTATGGCAAGTGCAGAAATTAATGAAATGTTTTTAATTTATTAAATGTAATTAAAAGTTTATATGTAATAAATGTGTGCTAGGATTGGTGCACATTTCTTCTTTTACTTCTTGCATTCCCTAAAAAGATACAGTTTAGCATCTATTGATTTAGCATTTATGTCATATTAAGTAGACGTACAATGTAAAAGTGCCTCTTCCCTCGAAGACTTGAAACACTCAATGGTGCGATCTTAAAATTGATTCAGACTTCAGAGTTCTGAAAGCAGTTAAGATCTGAGAACCTGTCCTCCACAGATTCGTTGTAAATAATTAATGAATGACTTCCTTATGGGCAGATTTAGTCGCTACGTGGAAGAGTCGAGTCGAGTTTACCGTGCGAGTCCGAGTGAGTATAAGGGAGGTTTCAGACTTCAGACAGAACCGCTGATGGAACTACACGTAATACATGACTACCTGCTGTTATAATGGAATTAATTCATTTTCAGGATGAAGAGCTTCATCCTCATTATCATCAGAATTCCGAAGACTTTGGTCCTGAATCTCCCTCTCAGGAAAATCAATCCCTGAACCCTTTCGTCTCCTCCACCGTAAGAGCCAGAAAGGTGCGTGGACAGTGACCCCGTCTGTCTTTCCCCACGAACTATGGAAAGATTCAGCACTGGCACCAACACGGACCAGCACTGAAATGCAGATGGGAGCCGTCGATGACGTGCTAATCGACTTCCCAGTTGGAAACAGGGTTGTTTGTTTGGGGTTGAAGATTTCGCCTTTACTTATACGGTGCGGGGTGTGTAACAAATCGTGATGTTTGTTTTTTTTTTTTGTTTTTTTTTTTTTAAAGCGCTGGCGGGCAGGCTTTGTGATTGGGAACAACGCGTACTTCAGTTCCGTCAGTGGATCGAAGCGATTTCGCGTGGGGACATAAGAGAATTTCATTTCCCCTTAACCCAATTGCAATATTACAGCCTTGAAGCACTCATGAGAGATTGATTGAGTACAGAAGAAAGTTCAACACTGGTCTCTCTGCACTTTCTAATGCTATATTCCAACCAGATCATGTATTTATGATTTATTACGATTTTTTTTTTTTACAGCAGCGTAGGATTAATGCTCGCAAACCAGTTCAGTATAAATATGCAACAGCGACTGCTCTGATGCATCCAATATGCATTTCAAACTAGAACCTATTGCACTGTGCCTCTTGGATCTCTCTCAGATCATAAGAGGCCTATAGGGAGACTAGACATGTTACTCCGGTTCAAATCGGAACAAATATTAATCATCTGAACTGGGAGTGTTGCCTATTAAACGTGTTCCAAGTGTCATAAGAAATCTGTTCAAGCGTACCTGCACCGACCTGCCTATACGGACATAGAAATACTTATGAAATCAAGCCTATCAATGCAATTTTTGTATTTGACTTTGTATGTTAATGTTTTGTAAGAGATCCGCAGTGCCTTAGTAGGTGAGCGCTGATGCCGGTTTTCCTTAATACTGTTACCGCTGAGTGCTAATATTTTGTTATGTTTTTCAAGTGCTTGTCTCTAAATGCCTTTACACAACCATGACGTAAATGTAACGACCAGCAACGAGTTAACTAGCTAACGATTTTTTTTTTTTTTCCGGGGGTCCTCAATGGCCTAAGGCAGTCCTCACCCATCAAGTCCCTGACAGTTAATTATAAATGCTCACTCGTGTGTAGCTTCTGATTTATTTTTCAACCACTGGAGATGGAAAAGAAAAGGACGTGGTGGGGCAGACGTTAGGTAATCTCTGTACGAGACACTAATCTACTAATAAAGTGCAATCCACTCATTTTTGCATTACAAGGCATTGATTTACGTCTAGTCATTTAGTAGATGCAACTCCCAGCTGAGCACGGCACAGTCGAGTTACGCGGCAATCAATATCCATTCATTCTTAAGAATTACTGTAGTATAGGAAATAACTATCTGTTTTAAATCAGTCTTATACACGCCTGAATGACAGAAAAGCAGGACGAGCAAACCCTCGTGGGACCCGCTGATAGCGAAGAGAATTGCAATCTTGAAATTCTGAATGCGTGGTAGTTTTTTTTTCCAAGCTCTTAAAAGATACTAAGATAAGAATGACTGTATTGTGCAGTGCTGCACATACACGAATACAATATACTCTAAATACAGTATTTAAAATACTACTCTACAGGTGATCCCCGATTTACTGGCGTGATTTCTGGGAGGTCGTCTTAATGCATTTGCTTGCCTGAGGGGGAAAAATAGCAAAGCAAAACTCAGAGTGCGGTTTTTGCTTCTGAAGTCTAAATGTTGTAAATTTGACCAGAGTAAAGCGTGGAGTATGTCCTGTGACCTGTATGTCCAAAATATCGAAACTGCTATGTGACTAAGCACGGGAGCTCGGTGGGCGGCACCGCTGCCTCACAGCAAGAAGGTCCCGGGTTCGAATCCCAGGGTGGGGCGGCCTGGGTCCTTTCTGTGCGGAGTCTGCATGTTCTCCCCGTGTCTGCGTGGGTTTACTCCAGGTACTCCGGTTTCCTCCCACAGTCCAAAGACATGCATGTTGGGTTAATTGGGGTCTCTAAAGTGGCCTTAGTGTGTGACTGTGCGCCCTACGATGGATTGGCGCTCTGTCTAGGGTTGTTCCTGCCCTTGCGCCCAGAGTTGCTGGGTGGACCATGTCACTATTGCATGACTGATCAACGCCTAAGTCTTGTTTCCCAGAACGTAAACGAAAACAGCACATTCCAGTCTCACAAGGAGAAGTCCTAGCCGTTGTGGAATACCTTCCTTGCACAAAGGTTGAAGTGCGACAGATCGGCGGTGCTGGGATTCAAACCTCCGCTACTCGGTTCTTAATGAAGACTTTCCGCTGTTGTCCAAAATCCGACCTGTCTATGGGGGATTGTTTCTCATTATGTTAATAATCACCTAATTCCGTGTTGCAAGACTCTCCAAACTTGTTACTTACAGCAGGAGGATGGAGCGCTGCAGTTTTCCGGACCATCCGTAATAGCATACGCCAGGAGCCATGTGAGCCCAGCGCTAATTATGGAGATGAATGTCTGGGTTCTGACTACAAACAGTGGGCCCGCTGCCTAATGGAAACTCAGAGGGCTTCATCACTGTCTGCCGGGCACATTGCTGCTTATTTTGATCAAATGTGCTCATGCAGGATGGTGTATTCATGATTTACTCCTTCAGGATGTTAGGAGGCAGGCTGCTTCTCTAATGAAATGCGTAACTGACGCTCCCAGGGTGAATATTGTGTTCCCTATTAATGTATTAGATGCTCTGTGCGTCGAGACCTTATTGAAGATTACAGTTTAAGTCGATTTGAAGGACCCTGAGTGCATGCATACACATTTGCCTTTTTTGGCTCCTTAGTTATAAGCTGTTTTTGTTTTTATTGCCATCCTGGATTGGATTAGAATTGAATCTGCTCCCTTAACAAATCCAGTCATGGTTACAATATCTTCAGAAATTCAAGAAAATAATCAAAGAGAGCGCACTTCAGAAGATCCAGATGATACCCATGACCTAGTTGTTACGGTACTGGGCTGTGGAGGAGAAGGTCCAGGGTTCAAATCCCACCTCTGCCACAGCTTGGTCCCTGAGCAAGGCCTTTAACCCACAATTGCTTGGATTGTAAGACTGTGTGAATTGTAAGTAGCGCTAAATAAGAATGACATAAATGTAAATGTTCCCCAGTTTTTTGAAGTGGTAATATGTTAGGGGAACGGGAATGAAAACCTGGGGACATGACTAAAGTGTGTATTTTAAAGTAGATAATTATATATTTCCTTTTTCCAAAATATCTAAGCTATGGATGGGATATGGAGTGACACAACAAGGCAAAAAAAAAATCTCTGAAGCATGTTCATCATTCATTTTTCAAAATAAAATGTAATGTTTGAGTCCATGGGCAGCTAACAAATGCATCAGTGCCATGGGGCCATAGGTTTTTAGTAACACTTTTAATTTAATTTTTTAAAATTTAATTACATTTAATTTGTAATTGAATCACGGTCTGCGCAGGTCATCTTGCTTAATAAATGGAATGTGTTACTGTTAAGTGTATACTGCTCACAAACATATGGGAATATTTCATTTTGAAGTATCCCCTCATTTTTGTGAGCAGTGTAGTAATTAGTTCTACGTGCTATGTCCTGGGGGCAAACCGACACCCATTTGGTGGAACGTTTCAGCAGCCAAAAGTCTGAGACCGCTAGTGAAAATGATTGTTTGGATCTTTGTGGAGAAGGATTCATACTGCAGCAGGTTAATGATCCAAAACGCATCACTAGGCTTTGCAACAAGTGCTAGGAAAATTGTGAAACCATGGTGCTTCTTGAGGATTCTGTGCCAGCTCAAGTGCATGTTGTCATAAAAAAAAAACAGAGGGGTATACAAAATGCTAGCAAATTCTGAAACTGATGTGCAAAGTGCTATGAAAAAACATTGTATTAAAATCAGCAAACATGCAAAATTGAAACTTTTTCACTAGTATCCACAGACTTTTGGCTCCCAATCTGTGTCTTGGCAAATCACTTAGCATCTGAAGGGTCTAACCTTGACTCAGTTGTAGCTTGTTTGGCAAAGACGGACATTTCTTAAGTCTCGGGTCTTCCTGCAGTCATTGATGCCAGCTCTACATCATCACAAATACTTCTCTGTGCCCTTACAGCTGGAATTAGGTTCTTTTCTGTAGAGCCGTCATTCTTTATACACCAAACTCGCAGCGTAAAAGCTTTTTGTTTTTCGTCTGGCCGTAGAACCATTCCAGTCGAGTACGAGTATTTTCATGTGAGCTTCGGATGCTTACGTTTATAATTGGATGAAAGAAGAGGCTTTCAGCTGGCAACATTTTAATGTTGCGGTTACTTGGCATGGAGGTGGCATCTTATTGTAGATGTGAAAACTTGGCATGATTCTTTAAAAAACTTTGCTCCTCCCACCATGCTCCTCACTTTGTCATGTGTGTGTTTGTGTGTGTGTATATGTATGTATATATGTATATGTATATATGTATATACACACATACATACATACATACACACACGCGCACACACAGAGAAAGATGGATGCCCACTCGTGCCCACCTGGCAACTCTGGGTTCATAGGGCACACACACACTAAGCTCTCCTTTGAGAGACACCAATTAACCTAACACTCATGTCTTTGTACTGTGGGAGGAAACCGGAGTACCCAGGCCGCTCCACCCTGGGACTGAACACTGGACCTTCTTGCTGTGAGGGAGTGGTGCTACCCACCGAGCTGCCCTTCATTCATTCATTCATTTATTTA
>JAUZST010018012.1:0-33510 GCA_034779995.1 Parotocinclus haroldoi
TGTGTGTGTGTGTGTGTGTGTGTGTGTGTGTGTGTGTGTGTGTGTGTGTGTGTGTGTGTGTGTGTGTGTGTTTTCGTGTTTTCAAGCAGTCAGTGTTACCCAAGGTCTCTTAGTCGTATCCAAAGCCCTACTCTGCCAGCATAAACAATGACTTCATATACCTCGTAGTGTAGCTCAGATGGACCATAGCCTTTGCCCAATGACAGAAGTGCTTGTTTCCTGAAATGGTTTGATAGCATGATATTTGTTTTGGGTTTTTTTGCCATTGCCTACATCAGTACTAAAGGCAAAAATAATCATTTGAGCTCAGCTGTGAGGCTCTCTTTTTAAACGTTAAGCTCTTTATTATAGCAGATTGTAGTTGATTATCCTTTTTTTAACGTAGTAGATTGTAGTTGATTATCCTTTTTTTTAATGTAATCATTTCTAACTGCAATTTTGACAGAACAGCTTGGTAATCTTGTAAGCATGATGATTTACGCAGTGTATCATAAAACACTTGTAATTGAAAGAGACAGGCATTAATCCTGCCACATATTGCTGTGGTTACACATTAGAGCTTGCATGTCTTTTATTTTCCTTTTTATTGAGGTGAACAGTTGCTAATATCATGCAGTCAGTTCATATGTTTTCACTGTTTTATCTACAGTATTGTTGTCTACGAAATGTTGGCGGCTACAATGGGAGAATATTAACATTAATTGATTTTTTTTTCTCTCTTCTGCACTCTCCTGTAAACACAGGAATCACTTTAAGTGCCCTTTAAGAAACTAGCTCTTATGAGCACGGATTCCGAAGTTTGAGTTTTGAGTAACAATAGGAGAGATCATATCTTGTTTATGAAAGTATTACTTAACTTTTATTTTATCTATCGCTGTACTTTCCTCTCTAATCCTCCAGCTCTTTTGCATCTCTTAACTACATATTAGGACTGGAGAAAGTTGTGATTATAATGCACGTTTCTCTTACTTATTTTTGTTTGGTCTTTCAACCTTGCTGTCTCTCTCCAGGTCACCCTGCTCTGCTGTCTCAGCCTACCCAGGTGCTGCAGGCTGTGCCTGCATGTCCCAGAGTAGTCACCATGCCCAACCTGGCAAAGGAGAGACCAACAAACCTTGGCACCCCTGCCATATCCTCACCTGTTGTAGCCATTACTTCCAGGAACCCTTCATCTGATGAAGATGTAAGTCTTTCTCTTAAATAACCATGGTTACATTAAAAATGCACAGCTAATGTGATTGATGTTATAAGCGGTAAAGTACCAAATCCTCAGAAACCCTTGTTTGCACATGCTTAAGGTAAGTCTAAAGATTATCATGAAGAGAATCCAGGATGTCTTGATCCTATTTATCAGTTAATCTTATTCAGTATGAATGTGACATCAGTCATTGTCTATTTTCGATTATTACTTGCCGAGTTGTTGTTTGTGTTTAATCCTTTATGATTATAGTCAGCTAGATAACATACCAGGAAGCATTTCTGATGAAACCCTATATTTCACCATCATATAAGCCGTACAATCAATGGAGTCAATTTGTCTTTCTATGTGGTTACATGCACAACTGGTGTACCCATAGTAAACAGACTTGGCAATACTCTAATTAAACCATACTAAGTTAAATGTCTTACAACTAAATTACTGACATTTTCAAACACAGAGACTTAACTAGCTGTCATTTAAGTGGAGGAGGTTGAAAATGAAGAATGAATGGAGAATGAATGCTTGTATGAACGTGAGGAAAAAAATAGGGAAGATGAGACAGACTACCGTTAGGTTAATTATACTTTTTAACAGATCTGGTCAAAGCATGAAGTGACGAAACATACCCACACAGTAACACTGGACATTACATGGTACTTTTATTTTAGATGTGCTATAATTTGAGATCTGTGCTTTGTAGTGAATTGCATCTGAAGCGTTTGGTATCATGTTTTTTGCCTCGTCATTACGCTTTCTATGCTGCACCGGTCATTCGGCACGACTCAGAATGCAATAATAGCAGACAACGGACGCGATAGTGACCACAACAGTTTGTGCAGTACATTGAGATTACAAATGAACAACACGCAGACACAGAAATTCCGAGTCGGCAAGTCTTTCTAATGTTTGTAATTGTTGCAAAAAACGATTAAAGTACAATCAAGTACAGTAAAGAGGAATAGACCAAGCAAAAATGGCAGAAAGAAGTGAGTGTAAATTATGTGAATAGAGGTGGGTTTTATGAGAGCTTTGAATTTGGAATAGAGCTAGATTTTACCTCAGTAGTCAGATTTCCCTGTGTGTGTGTAGTCTACAGTGATTGCAGTTGGTTTTCTTAGTCTGTGCATGCACGCAAACATAAACGTTTAGAGTGTAGAACTGAAGTTTATAGCATAATCAATCACGGTTGTCGGGCCCACTTATTTTAAAAGCTTTTTCCATACACATACACTTGTTTCTGCAATTGTTTTTGCCAGTTATAATGTTGTTAATTGCATATAACACATTTGTTAGTAGTGATTGGAAACCACGAAAGCTGCTAGCCGATTCAGCCATATAATCATTAGCAGGTATTGCTGTTATAAATAAAAGCTTATGCAAATATTCACTCAGAATAATATATTTGAGAAGTGCAGTCTCAATTTAAAAACAGCATTTTTCCTACAGTAATGTGGATGTTGTGGTTTGCCCATCATATATTTACTTGTTGTTTTTGGTTAAGTTGCTTTGGATAAAGTATTATGTCAAATGTAAATCCATCCACTGGGCTGTGCAGCAGATGAGACACTTATGTATTTGTTTTATTGCTTTAAGTGGCAGTTTGTATGTTCATTTAAGGACTGCCAAGCCAAAGAAAGCAGCTGAGCAAGACAGTGGAAAGAAGAACAGAAAATAAAAGGTCCTGACTCTGTTTTCGATAACATTTCTTCATCAAATGAGTGCCAGTGAAGAGCGTATCCAGATGGGCTGTCCTCAATGACTGCATGACCTCTTTAGACTGACACGTGTAAAGTCTGTGTGAGTGAAGCGCAGGGAGAGAGAGAGAGTAAGATGGAATGAGAAGATGGAAAGAGAGGGATAGATAGAGAGACTGTGGGTGTTTGTGTGATTTGGCAGAGTTTTGAGCTCTCGGCGTGTAATTGTACATATTTCCTAAAGTTTTCCATCCCTAAATCTGATGATGAACGTTTTACAATTCATCACATTTTTTTATTTGGCTCTGAACAATCAAAAGTTATGAGGAAAATGTCTTATTGTCATTTCTACCCGTACGAGTAAGGGTTGGCCAGGCAACCCATGACTTGCTCCCTTTTAAGACACGGCATTCATTTTTCAGTACTGATTTCTTTCCGTCATGCTAAACAGTAGATCTAAATCTGTATATTGTATCCAATTTTACACCAGTGGTAGCTAACAATAAGCTTTATATTAAACAGTAAAATAGATATTTGCAGAATACAGACCAATTTAAGAGATTATTGTATGCAGCCATTACTACAGTATAGATTGATAATATCATGCAGGTATGCAATGTTGAATGACCACATTAAGTGGAAGTTATTGACCAAAATGGATATGGACTGGACATGTCTGTAGTCACTTAGTGGGCTTCATTCATGAAACTATAAAAAGAGCAAACTATAAATAAATAACACATAACCATCCTGACAACTCTCCTCCAGATTTACAAATGCTGCATAAACACCAGGGAATGTATTCATAAAGATTCTAAGTTCCTAGCTAGGAATTTAATCTTAAGAGTGATTCAGATATCTCAAAGGGACTATAAATATATATTATAATTAGCATACATTTACCATCATCAACACCCACAAATAACAAATTACATACAAATAACAAAGCCTTTGGCATGAGGAACACAGCTAATATTCTCAGTTTTTTACTGATGTGGAAATTTTATTTTCGGGACCAAAAACAAAGTCTTGACAGCAAATTACATCTTGGCTATATGAGTAAATCTATTGTATTTTAGCCCTTGTGTTATCTTACAGATAAGCAATATCTTGTAACAACAGAGAATGCACATTGGCTGAATGGTAGTTTTTCTTACTGATCTGTCAGCAGTCTCCTACTGTAATGTTGCAGTACTCAAAAATCCAAATAACACCTATATGGATACAATAAGGGCTTGGGATCTGCTGTACTCTATTGGCCTGTGGTGACCTGTGGTGACCTGTGGTGACTTGTGGTGGCCTAGTGGTTAAGGTACTGGACTATGGACCAGAAGGTCCAGGGTTCAACTCCCACCTCTGCCAAGCTACCTCAGCAAGGCCATTAACAAACAATTGCTTGGATTCTAAAACTATGCTTGTGGTTTTACAGATACAAATGGATTGTCTGTTTATTACCACAATGCCTGGACACATTTTATCCCCAGTTATATTCGTTAAGGCTGTTAAATTAACGGACATTGGTTGGATGGTTGTTAAAAGACGGGTATCTCTAGTACAGAAGTAGTAGTGCATTGGCATACTCCACAGCATTTTACTTTATTTCAGTGAGCTATGGAAATAAAACTTCAAGCACTGTACTAGGTTGGGTTAGGTTTTGGCTTTAGGGGGTCACTGCTCTTCCTACTCATTTAAAACAGCACAATACACTTCCTTATCCTGAATATGTAAGAAGATGGCCAATTTCTACTGATCAGCAAAGGAAGAGAGATATGTCATCTATCCCCACCCATGGAGCAGAGTAAATTCTAATCCCTTGTACTCTGTCCAGGAATGTCTGGGTGTTGGAGGTTAAGACTTGTGGTGCTCTGGTGAGTTTAGCTTTTGTACTGTTTGCCATGAAGGGACCCATGTTGGTTTGATACACAGTTCCCGGTCTAGTGAACTTATTTGTACATTTAGAAATAAATATTTAGCATCTCAGTTTGATCCCTGTAGGAATTAGTGTTGTATATCTAGTTGAGGTAGTTTTTCCCATTAGATAGCACTGCTGGAATGCTCAAGTTCGAAACAATAATTGTTGCAACTCTGTCAAGGGATCTGCCTGTGGCCAGAGCAGCTCTGAGAATTGCAGGCCCTTTAAACTTTGGAATTAACATCAGAAGTACTAGATTTGGAGGTTCCAGTAAGAGGTTTCCTCTTGCTATCTTTGCTGGAAATATTACTAATTAGATGGGACTTGTTTTAAGAAAGGGTTTTTTTTTTTAATTGCAACCATGACCTGCTGAAATAACCTCATGTAACATCCCATGCAAATCGTTTAAAAATATCAGTTAAATCAGTGTCCCAGTGGAAAACCATTTTTATGCCTGTTCCATCAGAACATGGAAAACATGAATAGTACATGACTGGCTGACTAGTGAAAAATTACTAGTCATGCAAACACTACACAACAACTGCTTTTTGGCTTTCTGCCTGTTTGTCTTTAAAGCCTGATTTACATGCTGAGCACCTGTGGTAAAGAACTCGACTACTACCAGTACTACTTCTTTGGGCTTTTGAACTTTGAAAGATCATTTAAAAGCACCATTTTAAATGACGTTTAGTGTGAATGCCCAAAACAAGATTACCCTTTAATTTTAAGCAGCTAAACATATGCTAATGCTCTGTTGGAACTATTTGGAACAAATCTGTTATCGGCCACATTCTGTAATGCAAACTGCCCTTATAAGCTGTGTGTTTTGCCTTCTGTATTTGTGGACCAAGTGGTTTGCTCTTTGCATCACAGTGCAAGAGCTGAGAAGATGTTTGGAGCAGTAATTTGGGCCACTGAAATATAAAAAGTAAAGCAACATCATAAAATAAACGCATAAATCCTGACCACTTCCGTGTAGGAATACCTCACAGCAGGGTCAGTAACGTGGCACCATGTTAACGTGGTAGGCAGTTTCAGTGTCTGTGTGGTCTTTCCCTTTGCATGTCTTAGTGTTTGTTGACTTGATTGATCAAACGTTTAATGCTACTAGAAGTACATCTGTCAGTACTTACTTGCAACCCACTAATAAGTATTGCTGGTCTTTGGTATTGAGCAGCTAAAACGTTATCACTTAACCGTTCTGTGTAACAAACGGCAGTCTCACAGATGGATCCCAAATGTGTAGTCTGCTTACATTTACAACTGTTATTGCTACTCTACAAACCATTTCTTATGTAGTTTCATGGAGTAATTCATGAACCATTAGTGACCTGCAGCGGATGGTTTCTTAAAGCAGGAGCATGCTTCACAGTACGTTTGAATTATTGATGAAGTCCTGAAACATGCTGGTGCTGCCCTTGTGGCAAATACAAGCAGTTTAGATTGTGAACTATGGTGTGTGCGCGTGCGTACGTGTGCGTGCGTGCGTGCGTGTGTGTTTTTGTTTGCCTGCTTTTGTGTATAACCGCGTGAGAGAAAAAAAGCGAGTGAGAAAGTGAGCACATGCATGTGAGTGAAGGTGTGCTGAAATTTAGCTGAACTATTTTTTTGCTTGCTTGTGTTTATTATTGATCATCTGTTGCTTATAACGTCATTTCATGCTTCAAATTTAGAATTTTGGATTTGGAAATGTTTACATTCATTATAAATGCTCACTAATAATACAGAATATTGCAGTTTGTCCAGTCCAAATGTTTATTTTACAATAAACACTGCAAAAGGTGCAGTGTGTTTTCTGTTGTATTCACAAATGAGCAGGTATTCTAAAATACAGCAGGGAACTAAAGAGTATAAAACGTGAGAAACAAGCTCATTTAACACACTTGTTTGCATTTCTTTCCCTTGTTTCTCTGGTGCGCGTACTACTCTGCTTGGGTTAGCTTTCTACCACAAGAAGAAACTAAATCTCAAATAAAAAGGAATCCACAAATCTGGACGAACTTGTTATCATCATCATCATCATCATCATCATCTTGGTCCTTATAAGGAGACAAACTAGCCAAATGTTTTCATCATTTAAAAAGTCTTTGAGGATGAAGAAGGGTTAAATATTGATTTCTGTGTATGTACCCGTGTAGAATTATGGCTGTAATATGATATAATATCCTCTGGCGATAGAAAGACATCAATCATTTAACATGCAAAAAGTTTTTGCCACTGTCACCCTAGGCTTGCTCAATTTGGGATTGGCTCTTTAAGATAATATACTATTGTGAAGCTGCTTTGAGACAATGCTCCACTAAAAAAAACACTATATAAGTAAATTTGAATTGAATTGAATCATTTAGCATTACCCTATTATCTATTTTGTTTATTACAAAATACTATAAATGGCAATAAATTCTACAACCCCAATTTCAGTGAAGTTGAGATGTTGTGAAAAACATACATTAAACAGAATATGATGATTTGCAAATCCGTTTCAACCCATATTCAATTGAATACACTATTAAGACAAGATATTTAATATTCACATGGGTAAACTTTTTTTTTTTTTCTTTCAAATATTTACTCATTTTGAATTTGATACCTGTAACACATTGGGACAGGGGCAACAAAAGACTGGAAAAGTTTTTCACAAGTTCACTGGTATCATTATTGGGTATATAGGAAGCATCACCCAAAGATTTTGTGAACAACTGCATTGGGAAAAAGTCCAGCAGTTTAAGAACAACATTTCTCATTGTGCAATGCTATGAATTAGGGATTCACCATATACAGTCCATAATATCGTCAAAAGATTCAGAGAGTGTGGAGAAATCTCTGCAAGTAAGCGTCTAGGCCAAAAACCAACAATGCATACCGGTGACTTTCGATCTTTCAGATAGCACTGCATTAAACATTATCCTGGAACAGATATTACCACACAAGCTCAGGTACTTAATAGTAAAAGACTATAAAGACTATGCAGTATATACCCGTCTCCCATTTGAAAATGTGTGGTGCATTATTAAGCGCAACGTGTCATATGAAAATATAAACTATAACTGTTGAGCAACTGAAGTTGAAAGAAAGAATTCAACCTACAGCGTTTCAACAATTGGTGTACTCTGTTCTCAAAATCAGATTTATTAATATAGTGCTCTTTACAACAGAGCATTGTCTCAAAGCAGCTTTGCAATATTATATTATCTTAAAATTCCAATACCAAAGTCTAGGGCGACAATGGAAAGGAAAAACTCCTTGATTATAGAAGGCAGAAACCTTGGGAGGACCAAGACTCAAGAAGGGTTCCATCCTCCTTGGGTGCCCTAGATGTTAATTAAAATAATTAGGTTGTAGTAATAGTAAAATTGAGTAAATAATACAATTTAAATCAATAATAAAATTTTACTTGGTAATTAAATTTTACTTAGAAAATAAATAACGAAATAGTGTTTTGGACTTTTATGTTTGCTGACTGGAGATAATTTGAAACCTAAACCGTTTTTTACACAATTACACAATATTTAGTACTGTACTTTTTGTACAAAACTCACATTTTGCGCAGATTTTAAAGCAGATTTTAGAATCAAGTGTACCTCTGTTGTTCCCCCAGTTATCATGTGATTTATGCATGAGTGCACCCAGTCTGTAGGAAAACTGTTACAACTAGTTAAGTAAGAGCAGTAGTGGTTTCCACATTAAACTTGATTTAGTGCTTTATTGCACGCACTTAACTGAAATTGGGCTGTAAATATGAATTGCTCCTACTCTTCACTTCTCTTGCTCTGAAATGAGATGTTTTCTGCATATACAGTCTTTTCTAAATTAAGGTGTCTGCATTTTCACCAGCCTTGTCATTTGTGTTTGAAATATGAGGTTTTCAGTAAACTTCACAATATGCTATATAATGAAAGGGCTGCTTTTTGTGGTAGAAAAATACAAAAGATCAACATTTTTTATCCCTCTCTCTGTTTTTCTTGCTCTTTCTGGTTCAGTCTATTGCTTTTCTGCACAGGGTCAGGGATTTTCGTACTTCAACGTGGCAGATGGCTGGCGTACACACACACACACACACACACACACACACACACACACACACACACACACTGCCAGCAGCAGCTGTGTTACAGCAACAGAAAGGAAAATTGTCATTTTATCCCTGTGGGTGTTAGAAAATGTACATACCTATTTTTGCTCAGATCTGTGTTTTCTCTTTTGACTTTTCGATCTCAGAGCTTTGAATCTTTCACAGCTGACAGTATTCTTTACCAATGTGAGCACTAATAACAGAAGTCAGTTGTGATTTTCCAGACATTTATTATCTGATTTGTTATGTTGTTTATGCACAACTTTGTCATGTCTGAGGTATTTCTGGTTAGGCTAGACTTGCATACAAGTTTTGTCAATCAAAGATGCATAGTCTCTGAGATGTTTGATCCTCATGTGTTCTTGATAAAGATTGTTTTGCAATTACAGTTACAGAATACAGGTCTGTAATTGTGTGGCTCACTAAGTGCAACACCCCTTCAGTTAAATAGTTTAAGTTGTGACTTCCAGCTTTCATTGTTGCCAGAAGACAATCCTTCCCAGATCTGAGGTTTGCCAGGGAAAACCAAGAAACCATACACAAGGAATACAGAAATATTAAACCCGTCGATGCTTGTAAATCAGGTCAAATCATTGTGTTAATCAGTGTGCTATGTGAGTGCTGTACAGTGCACTGTAGCAAATACTTTATCGCAGATGCTGTAATGGAAGTTACCCACTAAGCGATTATCCAGTACAAAACTTTCTGCTTCCAGGAAAAAAAAAAACTGTGAAAAAAAATGAAGATTCGAAGTCAGATTATTCTAAATATATGTGGTTAATTAATATAGGTAACTTTTTTCCCATTAAAGACTTAGGATCCTGAAATGAACTAAACTTATTACGAAATGGAACAAAATGATTGATGATTTTATACACAATTTTTTTTTAGAACATCTGTTATTATTTGCTGAGTATTACTCTTCTTACAAGCATAATTCTTCATGAGGCTGGGATGGGCTACAGGACAATAGGCAACAACTCTTGGTGCAATTATTAGAAAACACAAGATGCCTGTCAGTATTCCTCGGTCTGGGGATCCATGAAAGATCTCACCTTGTGGTGTAAGAATGATTTGAAAAAAGGTCTGGAATCAGGCCTGAACTACACTGGATGACCTGGTCAATGAGTTGGGACCACAGTCTCAAATAGGACCGTTAGTATCACACTATGCACCATGGATTAAATGTCCAGGTCCGTTTGAAGTTCTGGATGATCCAGAGGAGGCATGGGAGAAGGTCATGTGGTCAGATGAGACAAAAATAAAGCTTTTTTGTATGAACACCATTCACCTTGTTGGAGTAAGAAGAATGATGAAAACACTGTCCCAACCGTGAAGCATGGTGGTGGAACCCTTATACTTTGGAGGGTGCTATTCTGCAAAGGGGACACACTGTTGAAGGAAGGAAGGAAGGGTTCATGCATCATGAGATTTTATCCAACAATCTCCTTTCCTCAGTAAGGGCATTAAAGATGGGTCATAGCTGGGTCTTCCAGCAAAACAATGACCCAAAACACATGGCCAGCACACAGAAGTGGCTCCGTAAGAAGCATTTCAAGGTCTTGGAGTGGCCTAGCCAATCTGCAAACCTGAAACCCAAAGAAAATTTTTGGAGGGAGATGAAGCTTAATGTTGTCCAGCGACCTGAAAGATCTGGAGAAGATCTGTAAGAAGAAGTGGTCCAAACTCATGGTCAAGAACTACAGGAAACTTCCAACCTCTGTAATTGCAAACAAAGGTTTCTGTGCCAAATATTTAGCTATGTTTTTTCTATTGTATCAAAAACTTATTTCATGCAATAAAATGCAAATTAGTTATTTAAAAATCATACATTGCAATTTTCTGAATTTTGTTTTAAGATTCTGTCTTTCCCAGTTGAAGTGTACCTACGACAAAAATGACAGAAAAAAATTACTACCATTTTTTTTTGTAGGTGGGAAAACTTGCAAAATCAGTAACTTCCCAGTTATAGTTACAGTGCCATCATATACACAGAACAAAATAAGAAAGACCATAGTTTTTGTCTTACCATGGTCTTCAGAAGATCCAGATGATAGAACTTTCTGTTGGGCTTGGTATGTTCAAAAATTTTTAGAAGCCAATGTAATGTTGTGGAAAAATTGGGTTGCCATTATATCTGCATGTGAGTCACACTAGATACTGAAAGCAAAGGTACATTTACATATGCCAGTTACAGATATGAAACATTAGAAAAGTGTATGAATGAATACATCTGGTTTTTTTATTCCATGTGTTTAACTTTGTCTATAACTACTTTTATACTTTTGTGAAAGCCTGTGGTTGTTTTAGGCAGTTTGTTTACGCAGAAATACAGATCATTTTAAAGAGTTCCCAAATACATACAATTCTAAAGGGTTCCCAAATTTTCAAGCACCCTGCATGTATTGATAAAGCCTACAAATTCAAATAAAAATAAAATTATATAAATTAAAATTTATATAAATTAAAAAGAGATTTAATGCTAATCTTAAGCTGACCAGCTTATTAAATTCTATTAAGCATCAGACTTATTTTTATAAATACTGTTTTTTAAAAAAGTGTATTGTTTTCAACATTAGAACATTTTGAAGTAACATCTTGGTCTAAGCCTGGTTATTCTGTCTTTGTCCAAATTTCACTTCACATTACTGCATTCCCACCTCCCCCATGCTCCATATTCCATTCATTCCATTCCTCTCTTTGCACATAGCTACTAAGACCCCTGGTAGCGTTCCCAGACCCTGTCTGTGGCACCGCCCTCAGACTTTGGATCATTTTCCATCTCCCTCTCTGAGGATATGCCCTGCTAACAGGCCATTTGGGTATCCAAATGGCTTAGTTTTGGTGGGCAGTCTTTTTCAAGAGGTCGGGTTGTGAGCTAAAACAGTGCCTGTGCTGTCACTTAATTTTTTCTGCCCATTCACTTTCTCGTGCACACAAACCTTGTATTGTATTTTTCTCAATTTATAATTAGTTGTTGTTGTGGTGAGTCATTACATGGTGAATGTCTGGTGAGGCTTTTCTATTCTGTGTTATTGTGCAGTACTGTTTGCATAAACTAGAATTAAAAAAAAACTTTATGTAAACTAGATATTCTCATTGGATTTGCAGACTTTCCCATGTGTTATACTGATCATGCATTGACGCAAATATATTGACAATCTCCTGAGCTGAACTTGTTTTTCCATGTTTCTCAGAGAGCCTCTGTGTCTGGGACTGTGCGATGAGTACACAGACTATTATGTGACAAAGCTTTTATGAGGCCTGTTAGATCCCACTATGTTTCTGAGGGATATTAAAAACTGTTACGCATGTGAGATGTCTGAAATGTCATTGTTTATGTCTGCCACCACATGGTCTTAGATTGCAAATATGGTTGCTTTCTTTCTTGTTGTCCACTAAAGTCCCACAGAATATGCCATTTGCAGCTTGTTACAAATAAGCAGCGGAAAGTCATCCAGACAAACACAAGAAACTTGCATTAAGAAGTCTCGAAACACATCAACTGATTTAGAACAATCTATAGTCCAAACAAGATCTAATAAGCAAGCAAGCGCAAAACTGGTATGGTAGTTAGTTATATATAATACAGACTTCTGCTCTTAAACTTCTGCCTCTGCTTGTGCATCTTTGTTTGGCTATTAAAATACAGATTTCTTTTACTTCCTATTATAATTTATTATGATTATTGATGATGGTCATTAAATTGTGAGTACATGTAAACCAGAACAACCAAGGCCTTGGATTTATCACAAACCACAAACTTGCTCTTCAGTGCATCTGACACAATGAAATAATCATGCAATAAATTTTTCTGACTTATTCAAAGCATTTGACCCAATCAGTCAGTATCCTGCTACAAAAATTGTTACATAAAAAAGTATGTTTCATGGGGTAGGTCTTACAAACGCAAGCAAATGTATAGTCTGGAATTTTTTATATTTTTATTAGTTGTTATTGGTATTAATTATTGATTATTAGATAATATTTATCTAATATTTGTAGATTAGTTTAATCTCTGTTTGTTTGCAAAGTAAACTAATATAAATGGTCTTATTTGTGGTTTGTTAAAGACTGGCATAAATTAATTTCTTCAATAAATTCACAATTACTAGTTTACTGGTGTAAAAATGGTGAACTATCCATTAACATAAAAAGTAGTTTAAAATTTTTTTTTTATATTTGATTAAATATTAACACACAGAGTTCAGAAAATAAGTATTTCAAAAACTGCTGAAGCTTTGCAAGTTTTACCACCTACAACGAATGGAGAGGTGTGTAATTTTTATCATAGGTAAAATAAAATAAAAATATACAAAGGGAAAGAAAGAAATAACAAAAAAATGTATAATTTTTATATATATATATATATATATATATGTGTGTGTGTGTGTGTGTGTGTGTGTGTGTGTGTGTGTGTGTGTGTGTGTGTGTGTGTATATGGTCGAGGATTTCCCAAATCTGTAGTAAAATACCAGATCCGTATACCCAGAAACATCTAGGTTTTTTTAATGACTGCTGAAATCTTTACAGTAAGATGAAAGGAACATAAAGACTTTTCGGTCAGACAAAAATGAAAATAGTGGGTTTTGGAATGAGAATTATACAAACAAATTAACTAAATATGGTCTAACTGCTAAATGTTCTTTATTTAGTATAGGATTTGTTATACTTAAATAAACTTCATTTAACATGCAGCTGCATTTCTGTCTTCAGTGTGAGTGTATGCTAATTATTCACCGACAAGACATCTTAACACATTCTTGACAGGGGTACCAGTAATACTGGTGATGACAGAACATTAATACAGAAACCATAATCATCTGCATATTCAATTTAGATTTATTCACAGAACCTAATTTACTCTCCATGAACATTAATTGTATGAATCATGCTCTCACATCATTGTACTGTTTTAAGTATATAAAATAAGGGTAACATTGGCACCTTTTACACATTCAATAATGCTCTTGCTCCAAAGATTTGTAGTTAACGGTTGCATCTAACTTTTAAACAAGCATTACTTTGTGTTAAATTATCCTACTGGACTGAATAGCACAAACCTTCTACAGATATAAAAAGTCACATTATTTTCTTATAAATGTATGCAATTTGATTTTATAAAGAATTTAAAATACTGACTTTGTCTTAAGAGAAAATCCGTTCCATTACTTTTATTTTAATATGTATGATGTCCAAAACCAGCCAACCAAGAGGATTTAACCTTTTAAAAGAACACACTTTTTAAGTCATCCTATTAAATTTCCCTGTCCCATCCAGTCAAGTGTGGCAAGGCGACAGCAGCGGATGATTAAGAACAGGGAATCTGCATCTCTGTCACGGAAGAAGAAGAAAGAGTACTTGCTGACACTGGAGGCTCGTCTGAAGCTTGCTCTATCTGAGAATGAGAAGTTAAAAAACGAAAATGGGACACTGAAGAGACAGCTGGAGGGCCTGATGTCTGAGGTAAGTCTTGTGCTATTATATTATTATTAAATCTAGGATGAATTGTAAGGCACATCAGTGTTTTCTCTGCTTTTGCACATCTGGAGGAACTCAAATTGTTCAGTCCTTAGCTAATGAGTTGGATCAGGTGTGTTAACATTGTGAAACAGTGTGTGTTGTGTCAACCACTGCGGACTTTACAATTGGATTTCTTCGAGACCGAATTAGAAACGCTTCCCTTGTATTAAAATAAAACCGATCTAGAGATTCAAAGCAAAAAATGCTTGTAGATTTTGAAAAAATAAATAAATAATTGTTGTATGTCAAGTGTGAAGGTTGCTCTAAAAGTTCTTGCTATGTGTGCTGAGGTGTGTATGTAACCTAAATAATTACATTCCTCTCTGCTGACTGCATAGTTTGGAATCTCAGAAATTTGTGGCAAATACATTTAGAAGTAATTTTACAGACATTACGGAATTTGGTTTGGATGTTAAAATATTATTGTGGTGATTTCATATTATTGTAGTTCTATTCATGTAAAATATGTACTCAGTCTGTGTTGGATCTCTTACTAAAGTGAAGTGCATCTCTCCATGTCTCTTCATAGAATACCATTCTAAAAGCTACCGCTCCAAAGAGACGTGCCGTGTGTCTTATGGTGGTCCTGGTTTTCCTGGTCTTCAGTGTTGGTCCATTGAGGTAAGTTGGAGAAAGATGGAGCAGTTTGCAATTGTTAAATTCAAATTGTTGTAACCATTTCATTGTAATCATTCAACCTTATGACCAGAATACACAATGTTCTTGATGGAGAATACCTGAAATGGTACATTAATTGGACTCCAAGAGCTGCTTTGAAAAGATGTCTTATGGTAGAAAGTGAAGTGTTTCCTTTGAAACCCTGTTGTGAGATCAGTTTTGATAAACAGTTTGGTCCAGCTCTCTCTGAAATACACAATTTAATAAACTATGTGACCTCCTTTTACTATCCCAGAGTTTGTGATTAAAAACTAGACAATCTCATTCCGACTAAATTTATATGTGACTGTCCTGCATGAAAGTGTATGTACACTGCATTACAGAGAAGGTTTATTTTTGGGAACGCATAGCATGCAGGGGCTCAGAAAGTGCCTGACATATCCTCCTCTTTAAAACTCAACAGCGTGTTACAGATTTACAGTTAGTCATTCTTATACAGAGCAATTCTTATCCATATACAATCATACAAGGTACAGTCCAAGCAGTTGTGGACAGTATGTTCATTGTCCAACAGTGGTAGTTTAGCAGTGCTGGGACTTGAACCCTGGACAATATTGTCCATTGTCCAGTACCTTAACCGCTGTACCAAAACTGACCACTTTGTGGTAAGTTAAAAGATCTGTGATGCTATAAATTCACTTTTCACATGCAGTCATAATTGTTACCTTAGACCACTGTGCCACCTGATAAGGTTACTAATACACTTGCCTTCCACCATGGAGACGTTTTAGTCCTTGCATTGCTTGCAGTCTGGTCAAGTGCTTCACAGACACGATTTCTGATTGAGTAAAGTCTGGACATGGATTTATCTTTTTGGCACTGTAGCTAACCACCAAAACAACAGTGGTTGATGAAAGTGCAATTTTCTTCAAGCTTAACAAAAGGTTATCTTAAAATAGATGCTTATCTGTAATGTGAGCAACTTTTATTGCTTGTCTGTCAGCATCTAGCCTGACTACATATGCTGAGGCATGACTAATGCAACATTTTGATAGCACTGTACCCAGGCATGCTTGGACAGACCAAAATGGCTTGCTTTGTGGACAGTAAGCAAGTAGACTTGAAACATGAAGCTGAAATCACAACAATAGGTTATATCCAGACAACAGCAGGCACAAAAGCCATGTAATGTGCTCAAAACCGCTGTTGTGCAGTGTTAAATCTTAGTTAGATATTTGAATGTAAAAGCTAAGACAGGATTTGTAGTGGGTTCTGAAGTGCTAGCATGTTAGCTCATGCTTCCTTCTACAAGAATGACACAATACAGATTTAAGTCGGAATCTAATTCTGGAAATGCTTAACATTTCACAGTGTTTCTGTGTCTCCACTGATGCTTACTTTATTTGTCTAGTCTGTTTGAAGGGAACACAGGCACCAGGTCCGATGTAAGCCCCAGCCCCAATAACAGACACCTGTTGGGTTTCTCACCTAAGATGGAACCTAGCAAGACTGATTTTGTGTCTTCTCAAACTGAAGACAGGTAAGAGCATCTTCTTTTTACGCATAAACTACACAGAAACCAGGTTCTTCTTATATTGGGTTTATCTACAGTATCTCACAGAAGTGACTACACATTTTAACTTTTCATTGGACAAAGCTGAAGAAATGATACTTTGATACAATATAAATTAGTCAGTCTACTGCTTGTATAACAGTCTAAATTTGCTGTGCCCTCAAAATATCTCAAAAGTGAGCTATTAATGTCTAAACTACTGTCACCAAAAGTAAGTACACCCCTAAGTGAAAATGCAAGAAATACAGAAATTCCCCTAGATCAGTTCCATTCTGAGAGTGGGTTCACATGTCCAAAAGTTTGCAAGTTTAGCAAGCAAGTTAGTCTAAGCAGCCCACTTGTTAGCTTCCAAGCTGACCCTGAGCCTATTACTCACTGTTTTGTAGCATTAGATCAGCGCTGCATTTATGCTTAATACCAGGCATCCTGGATTTAATATAGTGCAGTATTTCCACAAACAAGAGGTACTCTACACAGTCAGTAACACCGTCATTTGTTGCCGGCATGTGAGTGAGACTGAGTAAACAACAATGTTCTGCTTGCTGCTGCCAAACACCAGAGATGGTAACAACTAACAATTTAACTAACTTGAAATTCTGCCACAATTGTTTGTTCTGAACACTTTTAAAAGTTAATTAGTTGAAGGTGACGTTAGTTGAAGAGGACTTGGTCCCGGACAATGGACAATATTGGATTTTAATCGCTGCGCCACCACAGTACATTAGTGCACAGCAACAATAATCATTAGTCAAATGTATTACGCTAAACCTTGTGGGTCATAAGCCAGTGCCTTAACTGCTGCATATCCACAGTCCCAAACTGCATTGCCCTGTGCAGGGTGCATCTCTGCCTCTCAAGTCAATTTCTGCCTACTAATTGTAGACATGCAAAATGCTCTCTTTAAAGAAAAGTTTCTGAATGAGAATAGAGTTCATGCCAGTACGATAATAAAGATTTGTTTTGTTGTTGTTAGTGGTGCTATTTTCATTACATTTTACAATAGACAAAGTCCATTACCAAACAACAATGCATACACCCTTGTAGAAAACCATAATCTTAATGTATGTTTTCATGCTGAGACAAATTTGCTCTTTAGAAACAGTTTTTCTTAACAGAAAATCACTTCACGAATAAGAGACTTGCTGTACCACTACACATGCCATGAATGTTGACATGCTAAAGTCAAACTGTGTTTGTTTCATGTACCCAGCCTGAGAGTGCAGTGTTTGTACTTAGTGTGTACATACTATGTAGCACAAAGTGTTTTGAAATTAAAAGTTTAGAAAATCATACTAGTGTGCCACTGCAATTGTCTAAATTATATAATTGTCTCTTTGGAAAATGTCTGAAAATGGTTTTGTTAAGCATATTCTTTGTTTAGTAAGTGAAACTGATGAGATGAAACTGAAATTCTTCATTCAGCACTCAGAAATAACAACTTTTAAGGTTTACTAACTTTTTACATTAAATCAAACGTGTTATTTAGCTCTGCTTTCTGTCACCAGATCCACCCAGGATTCACTGCAAAACATTGCAGCATAAGCAGAATCAGCTGTGTGTAGTGCATGCAAAAATCTAACATGCTATAACCTTTGACATGCTATAATTTTACGATGTGCTGCGGACGAAGTGTTTACGGCTTCCCTTATTTTTTTTTGGAGCATTGGGTTGATTTTATAAGACCTTTCTCTTACATTTGTGTAAATAAGCACGCTTGAAACAGTGACCATTCAGTATTAATACTGTGACTGAAGCAAATGTTTACCTGTAATTAATTATATATTCTGTTGCTAAAATTTGGTGGTGTAAAATCTAATCAAATCCTATATAGTCGAATCATATTACCAGTGCAAGGGTAATTCACTAGCCCACCACCATGGAGACTTCTGTTTGAGTCCTAGTTTTGCCTCCTAGCCAGGTTGAACGGACAGATTGATGGAGGGACACGTGGGATGGATGTGGGGCGGATGTGCACTGTAACAATGACCCATGCTGACTTTGCAGTAAAATGGCATCATCCAGTGTATGCTTACACCTGTGCCTTATATTCTCCAGGACAGGTGCCAAACCTTCCATTAACCCTGACCAGGGAAAATGTATGGTTAAAAGGTGGAAGGAAAAAAATGATGAATATATGAAAAATATGAGCTTTATTGTATTTGCTATATTTTGTTATATTCATTTAATTTGTACTTGTCACTTACAGCTGGCCAAGTCCTTTTGATTTTTTTTTCTTATTAACACTTTTCCTTCATCTGTTTTTCCTTCATCCACTCTGTGACATTTTTAGGTTAAAAGGCTTTGAATCCATGCCAGACGACAGGGCTCTGATGGTGGTTAAAAGGGATCCTCTTTTCTTCAGACATTCTCCTCCTTGTCAGCCACTTGTCAACAGGACCAAGTGTATAAAGTCAGTACTAAGTATCCTTCAGTGCATTGCAAGATACTAATATTTGTGTGGTTGCTGTACATTGACAGACATGGGCAGGTAAAATGAATGTCATTTCTAATCAGAGCTGTAGTAAGTTTTGATTAAGGGAAGTGTGCAGAGTTGAATGATTACGTGAGTAAAATTGTAGGTACATTTGTGAGAATTACTATAGTAAAGTTGACACACAAGCTGTTTTTTTATATATTTTTCATTCCCTATCAGGCACTTCATTCAGAAGCTTTTACAACTTTTGTTAGTGGAGTGTAGAGTACAGTTCTAGTTCTGTTTATTGAAAGACTTTTAGACAATTTTAGATTTAAAAATGTAGTAATTTGTTAGTAAATGTATTACAAATCATTTGCAATGATTCCACTCAAAAAGGGATTAGCCATTTTGTTTTCATCAGTAAGAAGTTACCATGTTGTATGAATTACAGTGTTTCATATCAATTCAAGTGGAGTTGGGAAGCAAAATAACTATACATGTGTGTTGGATTGGAGAGGGGCTCAAATATTTCTGTGTACAGAATCGGGAGTACTGCAGAAACAGTTTTGGAATATTTCATGCTCTGAAACAAACAGAATAGTCACTTGCTGTTTTGTTCAGGCTGGCCAGTGAGCTGAGAGGATGGGTGCATCGACACGAGGCAGAGCGTACCAGGGGCCAGAATACCAGCAGCACCAAAACCAGAGCCAGAACCATCACGGTACGAGTATTGCTACTAAACCTACTTCATATACAGTGGTAGAAATAGTAAACCCTGGTTTATACACTCCTGGGCACAGTAATTAGGGTCAAACCAAAAAGCACACAACATTTAAACTTTTTGATGTCAACAGCAAACAATTGGTCAAACAATTAGCAATAACTAAACAAAGTAAGTAACAATATACAATAACCTTCCTTTTTGATTGGCTTAAATGTTTGACTTATGGGTGAATTGCGAACAGCTTTTAACAGTAAAGACCTATTCACACCGAGTACATTGATATTTTTTTTTCACATGAAAAGCAACAGGTGCGATTTTTAACCTTCACATCAAGTGCGTTAAGTTTCTTGTCTAAACATTCTGAAAACTTTCTTTAATTTCCCTCCTCTTAATGTGTAACCGAGATCTCTCCATGTTTTTTTTTACGTCGTTAACTGAAGAAGCTTGGTGCAGAAAGCTATAGATTGTGTTTTTGCGGGCATGAACGAGCATGGACTAGTATGCACGTAATAACAAATAAACAAGAAGATGGTTACATGCAGTCACTGTGAGGTTTTCACCATCATCTTCAGTCTTTCAGTGATTTTTTTGCCAAATATTTTCTTTAATATCCATATTCTATATTCTTGTTGCTTGTGGTATAAGATCGTGTGCTCTGATACTACCAGGATGAGCTGATCTGCCTGACAACGGAGCTCTGATTGATCACCCTGATTTCGTTCCTGAATGCATTTGAAATGCCCAAATTCGAACATTTAAAAAAAACTTTATTCACCATCATAGTCTTTTAGTTTCGGACTCTGTGCAAGCAATGGCATTACCATACAAGTGTTCTTTTTTTTAAAAATAAGATCTTAAGAAGATTTAGTGATGTTCCACTAAAGAGTACGTAGGAGATGTTGCTTAACTAAAATATCCCTAAGCAGATTTACTACAATGGTTAGTCAAAGATTAACTTCATATTGGTTATACTGTATTAAGTCTTCTGTTGCCTGAATCGCATTATTCAGACTCAGCCACTGGATTGCAGGTTCGAGTGTGTTATGTCAGTTCAATTGTACTGCAGTGTGAGAAACGATGGCTGCCCCACTTGTGACTTGTTTGAATGAAGAGTAGCATGCAGGGGTTGTTTTGTATCTGAGTGAGTGCTGAAACTTTTGTTGTATAGAAGTGTGTGAATGAACAGAGAGGTTGATGGAAGGTTGCACAGTTGTCAGCCACGAGGAAGGAGACTGACTGATGACAACATCGAGCATGTAGATGAACTATCAAATCATTTGCAAATCAGACATGGCTCCCCTTGTGCAATAATCCAAAACTTACTTGGGTTTTGAAAAGAAAATGATATTGAAACATCTCAGAGAGGCACAGGCAAGTGTTTACAAACAAAAATTGGACCAGGACTGTAAGGATAGGGGAAGTTTTAACATTCAACTGAAAAATTGATGCTCACAGTGTTTTGGGATCCTCGAGGGTAACTCTTGAAACAGTATCTGGAAAAGGTTCAGCAGTCAACAGTGCTCTTTACAGTGACATTCTCACTTAAGAGCTGAAGCGTAAAATGTGGACAACATGCCTGATATCCAGGATATCCAATGCACATCAGCACATTCCACTGCCCACATTGTCAACCTTGATCACCTTGACCGACCAGTCAGTCAGATGCCTTGTACATGTCGCTGGTCTCACCACTGCAGTCATGTTTTAGCCATTATGTACCACCACCCCACTGGCTTCTTCTTAAAAAACAGAATTATGCAAACACAATAAAAAAGGGTTCCAGTCCTGGGCTGGGCTTTCAACATGAACATCATGTTACAACATGCAGTTATGAAACTAATGGAGTGGTGCCCAGTGTTTTGGGTGTACCTCTGCTAATGTCCAGTGAATGGTAACCGATCCCTAGCCCCTTTTTCCAACACACAGCACAGAATTATCTGACCAGATATACTTCGCTTTTGCATATCCTTTTGACCTGAATGTGAAAACATGCATTTAATTTCTGCATTTTCTGTTAGCTGAATTGCTGCCTTTTATGGGTTATTTTTAGGAGCACTTGATTAAACACGGAATAAACTATATTTCCCTTTCAGTTTTCACATACAGGAGTTGGTTTTCAGCTTTCTATTTTGGTTTCATTCCAATGCCATTGATTCTTTACTTTTTCTTATTGCATTTGTTTTTAGTGATGTACCCATTTTTTCTTTCTGCTTGTTTCTTTCTTTTATGAAAAATTCATTTTCTCTATCCATAACCGCTCTCTGTTTTCTGCATCCTTTGCATGTCTAAGAACACTTTAATCCATCTGTAAGCATAGCTATAGCCACATCAGCCTGTAAACTTGAGGCTGTACTGAACTTGTACCTATTCTCATAATCTATGCATTTAAGAATTATTTAGATATGTAGGTTTCCTAAACTATTTCCACTGTGTAAAATATAACTAGTGCACCATAGCCCGTTTAATAAACTTCTATAGAGTAGCAAAAGCACTGCAAAGAAAACCTAGTGCCTCATTCTGACAGCTATGAAAAGAAAGCTGAGGTTAAACTTTGCCTCTGAGCCAGTTGGGTCTGAAAATTTAGAGATGCACCAGCCTTTTTTCTATTTCTGTGGCATTCAAGAGATGTGTTTCTGCCTCAGAAGGTGGAGCATGGATCCGACATGAGAGCAATCTTTTAAACACATTCATAACTATCTCTTTTAAACAATTTTGGTAAACTAAACCTTTCAAAGGGATTCCTAACTAAAACATTATGGTTAAGCCTAGTCTTTAACAATAACATTACAACCTTTTACCCCCTCATCATGCCTAGACTTGGACATATGCAGACTCATGATACTTTCATGTTAATGTGACTCTTTCTACGTAATCTTTATGCACGCTGACATACACATGCACGCACGCTTATAAATCATTAACACCACTTATGCAGAAAACTTTTATTGCCATCAAACCATGGTAGTCCCAATCTTTATTAAATCTCACAGTTGCTAGTATAGAGAGTTGTAGCAGCTGCATATGGATATGTGTTGACAGAAGCATTCTCTCTAAAAAAAAACAGCATTATTGCAAGGATTAATTAGTTGATGATATGCAGAAAAAGCAGAGAAACTTTGTTTCATGTGTTAGAACTTGCAGATTATAGACTGGGACTGCTAAAAGAAAAGAGGTGCTGAGATTCAGTGAGTTTGGGGCCACTTATGAGAAGATGAAAACTTTCATATAAAGTTTCAGCATTATAACCTACTGCTTTTTATCTGAAACAAGGATTAAAAAAGAACGGCTCTGCTACCCTGTGCACAACTCTAATATTGTTTTCCCTAAGTATTTTTTCCAGTATAGAATGCGATACTATAATTTAGCAATAAATGTTGTAGTTTAAAGCAATATTTTATGTGTGTGAAAAAAAGAAGCTTATAGCTCAAATTATCGTTCAGCAATACCTTCAGACAACCAGTGCATTCTATACATGCCTCAATAAAGTAAGCATTCAGATTGGCTACTAGGGGAAAACTTTATTTTAAATAGTCTCACAATATGATGGCAAGTGTGCATTTTTGCCATGTACTCAAAATTATGTCTTCAAACCTAATAATAAAATGGATAGATAATGTATGCTGTTTGCTGTTTTCTGGTGAATTTATATAATAATTGTGATTAGATTTGAAACAGGAGAGACCATCATTAGCATTTGCTGAATAAATTATATGCATTTTTTTCCATGAAATAAGTATTTGATCACCTATCAACCAGCAAAACTTCTGGCTCTCACAGACCTGTTTTCTTTAAGAAGCCCTCCTATGCTGCACGCATTGCCTGTATTAATTACACCTGTTTGAATGTTACCTGTATAAAAGACACCTGTCCACACACTTAATCAATCACACTTCAACCTCTCCATCATACCCAAAACCAAAGAGCTGTCTAATTACACCAGGGACAAACTAGTAGACCTGCACAAGGGTAAGATCTCATCTCATGGCGTCAAGGATCATTTTTAGAAACCGCAGCAATTGGCCCAGAACTACATGGGAGGGAGGGACCTGGTCAATGACCTGAAAAGAGCTGGGTCCACAGTCTCAAAGATGACTATTAGTAGTAACACACTACATAGTTTTTGTTTATTTGGTTTATTTAACCAAATGCCAATTTAGAGTAAACAATTGACATAACACGCATGTCTTTGGACTGTGGGATAAAATCAAAGTACCTGGAGTAAACCGACACAGGGAGACATGCAGACTCCACATCGAAAGGACCTATACCGCTCCATGCTGGGATTGAACCCAGTTCTGCTGTGAGGCGGCAGTGCTACCCACCAAGCCTTCATGCTGCCCCACAACACCGTCATGGATTTAAATCCTGCAGGGCATGCAAGGTCCCAGTGACCTGGGCTTGAGCAAATCTCCAGGCCTGTGTAAAGTTTGCAGACGACCATCTGGATGATCCAGAAGAGGAATGGAAAAAGGGCATGTGGCAAATAAGACCAAAATCCATCTTTTTGGTATGAACTCCACTCGCCGTCTTTGAAGGAAGAAGGATGAGTACAACCCCAAGAACACTGTCCCAGCCTTGAAGCTTGGGGGAGGAAAGATCATACTTCGGGGGGTGTTTTTCTGCAAAGGTTACAGGACGACTGCAGCGTATTGAAGAGATTATGGATGGGCTCATGTATCGAGAGATTTTGGCCTGCAACCTCCTTTCCTCAGTAAGAGCATTGAAAATGGGTCGTGGCTCTGTCTTCTAAAATTAAAAAAAGATCATAAGCACAAAGCCATGGCAACTAAGGAGTGAATCCGTAAGAAGAATTGCAAGCTCTTGGAGTGACCTAGCCAGGTTCCAGACCTGAACCATATAGAAAATCTTTGAAGGGAGCTAAACTCAATGTTGTCCAGCCACAACCCCGAAAACTGAAAGCTCTAGAGAAGATATGTATGGAGGAGTGGTCGAAAATCCCTGCTGCAGTGTGTGCAAACTACAGGAAACGTCTGACATCTGTAATTGTAAACAAAAGTATCTGTACCAAATATTAATTTCTCTCACAGTTTGTGTACCTACGGTAAAAAAAAATTACTCCATTCTTTGTAGGTGGAAAATCTTGAAAAATCAACATTGTATCAAATAGTTGTACTCTTTCACTGGAATGGGATTCCAGTGGCAACCTGTGAAGCTCTAGTGAACTCCACGCCCAAGAGAGTTAATGGAGTGCTGAAGAATAATGGTGGCCACATAGAATATTGACATTTTGGCCACAATTTGGCCATTTTTACTTGGGGTTCTACTCTTTCTTTTATTGCCAGTGGTTAGACTTTAATGACTGTGTGAGTTATTTTGAGGGCACAGCAAATTTACTGTAGACTAACTTTGTAACATTTGTACCTTGTGTCATATCGTTAGTGTTGTCCTATGAAAAGAAATAGTACAAAAATAGCTATGTGTTCATCTGAAACTGACTGATCCATTAATGCAAACTGTTATGGGATATTATTCATCTACTGTTGTTTGTTACTGGACCCCTCCTTCTTGCATCTGTAGGTTAAAAAACAGTAGAATTTGAGGCTCAGGACATGCTATTTGTTTTATGTAATGAAATGTCCCGTTATACATACACCTCACCTGCACTTTTGTTCCTTCTGGTCATTTATTTTTCTTTGTTTTTTTTCACAGAAAATTTCCAGTAAGAAGTCAGAAGTGGCACAGATTCTTACTGTACCATACTCTGATTCCTCTGAAAAGTGAGTACATAACACAGTGATGCAGTAATGTACAAAAGTCTTAGGCTACCATTGTTGTTTTACCAGTGGTATAATTAATATGCAACGTGTGATAGGACCAACATATATGGTTACAAAACCATCTCTAAATGGTTTAGAGACTACCAATTTGCAGTCATTTTGTATAAATGGGAGAAATTCAAGACCATTGTTACCCTCCAACGGAGAGGTCAACCAACCAACAAAGATCACTCCAAGAGTGAGGCATGGCATAGTCAGTAAGGTCCAGGGTGACTTCTGAGTAGATAACAGCCCCTCTCGTATCGTTAAGTTAAATATTGAACTGTTAATGTTAAACTATGTGTGGAACAGTGATCAGCATTGGTGTACGTAACACTTTGCTGGAGAGAAAGCTACTGTTCTAAAAATACATTGCAGCCTGTCTTTATGCATTGACCTAGATGTGTGCAGTTGTATGATTTCTGGCCTCTTGGCCAAAATATGCAACGTTTCAACAAGTGCAAAGAAAAGGCCATATTCACACAGGAAACGATTTTATAAAGTTGTCTAAAATGCCCCCTTTTCTATATATGGTTAGACATTTTATTTGCAATGGATGTAAAATTGTTGTTGTTGGAATACTGTGATTGGAAGTGAAAGAAATGTGTAACAATTTAATAAGCCAATGCTGGAATAGCAAAATTGCGTAACTGTTCAGCTATCTTTTGCTCTGGCTCCCTTGGTGAACTTTTTAAGGCATTACTAGTGTAGCTCATAGCTTTCTCATATGAACAGTGATGTGGAGAAATGTACTGCTCACAAAAATTAGGGGATATTTCGAAATAAAATTGTATGAGCAGTGTAATTTAGGAGTACTTCACCATGGTGCTAATAACAATAGGAATGTTGGCCAGCCTAATGCTGCAAACATGAGATCATTGCAGTTCCCTGTATTTAGTTATTATTAACTTGTTGATACATTTTGGTGAGCTTTTGACTGCTCTTTCATTGCTCTCGGAGGTTGTGTGTCATGAAAATGAATGACCAGTTTCTTAAGAGGCATACATATTTGAAATATTTCCCTTTTCTGCAGACATTCAGGTCATGAGCTGCAGGTCTATTACGCCCCTCATCGCACTTACAATGATTTCTTCGATGAGATCAATCGAAGAGGGGACACCTTCTACATAGTGTCTTTCCGCAGGGTAAGTTGCCTTTTCATATTTTTAAAACCATGTACTTGCAGAGGGAAAATGCACTGATTTGTTAACAGTTGCAAGCCTGTATTACACTTCCTTCTGACCAGGTTTTTTGGAGGTTGTGACATGAATGTGACTTTAAAGAGACTGAGATCCTTATATTGTTTGAAATATTTGTGCTACTCTCTCTCTCTCTCGCTCTCTCTCTCTCTCTCTCTCTCTCTCTATATATATATATATATATATATATATATATGTGTGTGTGTGTGTGTATTTATTAGGGGTGGGACTCGATTAAAAAAATCATTAGAAGCTTTGTAATGAATTAATCGCAATGAATCACGTTTTAATCACATTTCAATATTTAATATGAGAAATTTTCATTTAAGTTTGGACGATGAATGAGTCAATAAACATAAGCTTAAACTTCTATATCTTCCATACAGATGGTAGAATGCAATCATTCATTCCACAAAAGACAACAATGATTACAGGACAATCTACATGAGTTATATTCCCTACACACAGTGTAGTATCTTAAGTTTCACGTAAGACAACATTCCCGATCGCCCAAAATAAACCCACAAGCTCACAAATAAGCATGTTCACGCCCCCAAACATGCCACATCACGTTCAGTCACTCCCACAGCCAGCCTGCGATCAAATCAAACAGAACACGGGACGACACAAATCCCAAATAACAGATCAGCGAATCACGCAGCTGTTCGTGGGGCCAGAACGGCCCGCTTCGGGTTCAGCCGTCGCTACAATGTAATCTGTATGCCTGGAACTCGTGCACTAAGAAATGTTCTACGGTGTGTTAAAATGCGTTACATTTTTTAATTCGTTATTTTCTCTGTAATTAATTAATCGAAATTAACGCGTTAAAGTTCCACCCCTAGTATATATATATATATATATAAAACCTGCCAACTATGCTATACTCCACATAGATGGCAAAATAATGGAAGGTTCAAACATGGACCCCATAAGTGTGTTTACATGTATTTAGTTTTTTGTCAGTAATACAGCCAATGAGTTTATGTGCACTTGGGTAATCAGATTAAGGGAAAGGGATTTCTTCTTTGCAGTAAGCCAATAATCTTATAGAATGGTAGGATATAACTTCACAATGTATTAGTGTTAGTAAAGTATTAGTACATTTTTTTATACTAAAAAAATTCCTTGAGCATATACTGTGTATTTCCTCAAAACTATTTGATGGCTGTTTCATTGTGCTGCGTTTAATTCAAGGGTTGCCAGATCTCACGTGAGAAACAACTGTGTGTGATTGTTAGCTTCTTTTGGAACAGCTCTATTCTCTATTTGTTAGTGTTTGTGTGCATGTGCAGGGCCGAGAGGACAGAATTAGATCAGATTACGTGTATAGATTCATTGAGAAAGGCAGCTCCCTTTATCAGATTTCTTAATGTGATCTTTAGACCTTTAACTGATCTAAGATATTGGTGCATATTATTTACATGGATAATTGAATAATCAGATATTCAGATAGGTAATGCAGAAATCAGACGATTTATGATCGGATTATTAAGTGCTTGTAAATGCACTTTTTCTTTAATTACCATAGCAGTTTTCTTTATTCGACTTTGACAGCATTCTTCTGTACTGTAACTGGGTTAAGCAGATGTAGCTTTCACAATGGAATAAGAGAGGCTGAAATGACTACATGTTTATATGGCGTAGTGCTTCCAGTTATACTCTGATTCATCTCATTAGCCATTTTTGAGCCTTCCGTCCAGTAACACCATCGACATAGTATTTGCAGAGGTTCAATTGTAATTTAATGGGAAACCACTGTATAACACCATGAATTCACACCATATTTGTACTTTTATCTGAGGGTTTCCCCGTTCTTAATAGAGTTTGAGGCTTTGAGATTAATTCTCTGTCATACCCCACCTTTTTAATGTGAAAAGAACCATATGGTATTACTCAGATATGGGGGAAAATTGAACACTGCCTTGGAAAAACATTTTGATTTAGAGGTGCACATTTATGGCTTAAACAGTCTACTTACACATGGACAGACGTGACAGTGAGTTTGGAGATTGATTGGTTGTTAAAAGTTTAAACCAATTTTTTTTTTAAACTTGGATCTGCTTCTCATTTCTGTCAGTAGCCAAGGTGGGACCTCATATGAGTGCAAGATTTGAATTATTAATTAAGATGCTTGTTTCATAAAATGGCTAATTATTGTTTGCAAGTTTAACAATAGCCAGTAATTTTCTTTCTAGGGTTGTGTCTGTTTATAACCAAACAATGTTTTTTTTCTATATTGTAAATTTCTTTTCACTGGAGGCTAGACTGCCCCTCTAAAGGACTCCCCTTTAAAGGACTGTGATGCAGAGATTGGGTCATAAAATATTGAACTTGGTTGTATAGAGTGAAGTTATCTTTGAAAACTGCATTTTCTCCCTCCACCATTGGACTCTTCAGTTAATATGTCACTGAATTGTTGATTGTGTGACCACCCCCATAATGACCTGTGTGTGATACTGATAGATGATGTGATTGACTCTGACATGACCTGTGCTTAGCCTTAGTCTATGTTTGAGGGGCTTGAGGGGTTATGGCATGGTTACGGTTATGGACTACTGGAATCTATATTATATTCCTATATTGCCAAGTGCTGGATATGTAGAAAGTGGGTACCAGTGAGCTTTTTACAATAGATATAAGCTGTTTTTAATGATTCACATTCAGAACATTGTAGACTGGATTGTTTTCTGTTGTTGTTGTACTTCGAAGCATGCTTGGAAATGTCAAGATCTGGAGATAAAAGTGGCAGAGCTAACTAAAGGTTTTCACCCAGAACTGATCTATGTGGATGACCTGTTTAATTTTCATTTCCTTCAACTGCATTGCTCTTTGGGTGTTTATTTTGCTTGCATTTTATTTTCTTGGGATTTGGGATGTGCGCCTGTCTGGTGCTGCTTGTGCCAAATCCAGGTTTTAAAATCTTTGAAATCTGAAATCTTTGAAATCTTGTTTCACAATCGTATCTTATTTTCTCATTTCTTTTGTTCCAGTTCTCTTTTCACCTCTAATATTTCCAGCATGCTTTATGTTTCCATTCCCATCTTGTTTGTGTAATCAGATTGCAACATTGCTGACCTACAGCTTCCCAAGGAGGGCTGAGAAATCTTTGAGTTGGAATACCTCATCTTTGCTGTACATTAGAGAATTGTATGTTTATGCTATTCTGCATCGCCCTCAATCTCACCTACCCTCTGATGGAAACAGCAGGTGTCTAAGAAATCTGGTTCAGTCACATGATACTAATTTTTTTCCCCAAGCTGCTCTTTGCAATGCATTAGTGATTTCAGAGATTGCTTTATCATACCACTCCACTTATGGAGTGCACATTTTTACTGTCATAACCACAGGTGATTTCTTAAAGACTACAACCCCAATTCCAAATAAGTTGGGACGTTGTGTGAAACATAAATATGAATAAAACTTGAAATATAAACAGAATACAATGATTTTCAAATCTATAAAATCTATATGCATGCATTACAAAGGCAAGATGTAATGTTCAAACTGATAAACTTTTTTGTTTTTTTGCAAATATTCACTAATTTGGAATTGGATGCCTGCAACATGTTCCAAAGATGTTGGTATGGGACACGTTTACCACTATGTTGCATAAACTTTCCTTTTGTCAAGACTTAAGTGTTTGCGAATTGAGAACACAAATTGTATCAAATCTAGGTGTAATTCTCATTTTGCTAGATGTACAAATCCCTGGGTGATGTAATCCCTCCATTGTGTCCTGGGTCTTTCCCGGGTCTCCTCTTAGTTGGACTTACCTGAAATACCTCCTTACCAGATGCCCAAACCATCTTAACTGGCTCCTCTTGACACAGACGAGTAGCAACTCTTTTCTAAATCTACTCATTACCATGACTATAAGTGAGGGTAGGAAAATGGATCATTAACCAGATAGATCATCGACCAGTGAATTGAGAGCCTTGCCTTGCGGCTTAGCTCTTTCTTTACCACAACAGACTGGTATACAATCTGCATCACTGCTGACCCAGCAGCGCCAATTGGCCTGTTGATCTCCTGCCCCATATTACCATCACTGGTGAACACGACCCTGAGATACTTAAACTCCTTCACTAGAGGCAAGAGCTCACCCCTGACCCAGGGAGTACTCGCCACCCTTTTCTAATGGAGAAACATGGCCTCAGATTTGAAGGTGCTTATTCTCATACCAGCCATCACAGTCGGCAGCAAACCAAACCAGCAAGAGCTGAAGTTTGCAGCTTAATGAAGCTAACATGACCACATAATTTGCAAACAGCAGTGACGTGATTCTGAGGTTACCTAACACTGTCCATGCTCATGTTCATATAGATTATGACCAAAATCGGTCTCCCTGACGGAGTACATCTCTCACTGGAAACAAGTCTGACTTACTGCCGGCCATGCCAAGCTCCTGCTCTGCTTGTACAGGGACAGGAGCCATGTACCCTGTACTCACAAAGCATCTCACACAAAATACCTCCAGGAACACAGTCGAATGCCCACAAAACCCTCCAGGATCCTGGAGAGAGTAAAGAGCTAGGGTTCCACAAATATCATTAAACCTGCTCAGTGTGTTAGCCATCCTGAGCATTGAGGATCTCTAGGTGGATCTCATACACCCCTGGATCCCTGCCACTGAGGAGCTATCTAATTACCGTAGCAACTCGCCTCGGTAATGGACAAGCCTTGTTCTGAGTCCTCTGACTCTGCTTCCTTTCTGGAGGGCATGTTGGTGGGATTAAGAAGGTCCTCAAAATTGTCTTTCCTCCACCCAATGACGGCCCTTGTTGAAGTCAACAGTACACCACCTCCACTATATACCATGTTTGTGGCGCACTGCTTTCCCCATCTTAGTCACATGATGGTTTACCAGGTGGTTTGCCAGAATCTTCTTGAAGCCACTTGAAAGTCACTTTCCAAGGTCTCACTGAACTCCCACACCCGGGTTTCTGCGACAAGTGAAGCTGCAGATTACTTGGCCTGTTAGTAACTGTCAGCTGCTTCTGTAGTCCCACAGGCCAACCATGACCACCACTGGGTTCTAGGATTACCACCACGACAGGCACCAACTACCTTGCGGCCACAGTTCCAATCAGCCACGTCAACAATAGTGGAACATAGCATGGCCATCATTGAACTGTGGCCTAGAAGGTCCAGGTGCCATGTGCACTTATGGACACCCTTGTGCTTGAACATGCTGTTCCTTATGGACAAACCATGATTTGCACAGAAGTCCAACAACTGTACACAACTTGAGTTAAGATTGGAAAGGCCGTTCTTCCCGCTCACCCCTCCAGGTCTCACTGTCGGAGTCTCCAGGAGGAGAACTTTCCTGCACCCTCCCCAGAGACTCCAAGATAGCTGGGTACACTGAACTGCTGTTTGGTGCATAAGCACAGATAACAGTCAGAACCCGTTCCCCAACCCGCAGGCAGGAAAGCTACCATCTCGTCTACTGGAATGCCCAGCCCCTCACTAATAAAATATTATAATATGAATTATATTCATTCATACTACATGGAATTAAATATTTCAGTGAATCACATGATCAAATGCCTCACCTGAATATTGAGCAGTTTATTCATTAAACTCATATTAAAGCATATTATAAAATGAACAGCACAGTCTAATAGTCACTGCACACTCAGTCTAAAAGGATATGATGAAAGATTAACGCTCACTGGATTGAACTCCTCATTTGAGCCCTGAAACATAAGCTTTACTGGCAGGTAATATATTGTGGGACAATGTTTCCTTCACACAAAAAAAAAAACATTGCAATGTATTGAACAGTGTGCTTTTTGAAAACAAAATCTTATGTTGACCTCATTTTGCTTTATAATCTTGCATATTCATTTTTTTATTGTGCAGACCTCTTACAAACAAGAAATATTTGGCTATGGGCATCCCAGTCCTCGCATCCACACCCTAATGAAAACAAGATCTTGTTATATTGATGTTGCTTAATAGTCTTACATATTAAAGTATTAATTGTGCAAACCAGTTACAAATGATAAGTGATGCTAATCAATCAATGTATTACTACTTGTCTGTACAGCGGTGTTAGTAACTATGTTTTCGTTACTTTTTTATTGCCTGTTGTCAATTTGCTGTATATAAATATGGTCTCTCTATAGAACATTGCAGTGCTTTATCATATGTCTGCTAATACTGTCAGTTCAACCCTGTATCAGTTAAACCCTGGTGTATTGTGACAAGGCAAAGGGATTCATAAGTGTATCTGCTCAAACCTCCTAATCTTTTTTCCTTTTCTCCCTGTTTCATTCATTTTTTTTCATAGCACTTTTTAGACATTATGCTATAAAAATATTGAGCCAGCATTAATTTATATATGCTATAGTTTTAGCAATGGTATATTGATCATATACAGTGCCTACAAGTAGTATTCAACCGCCTACAGAATTTGCAAATCAGCAAGTTACAATTGAGTTAGAGCCATCAAACTTTGAACAAGTGTAGAATTTATTAACAGATACATATACAAAAAATATACCAAAAGGGTCAATAATTATTTCAACCCAAGCTCTCATATTTTGTGGAATAACCCTTGTTTGCAATTACAGTTCTTATTAGATCAAAAAGCACAGGCTTTATATAATCAGGCCAGCACAGGCCTCTGGAGTAATCTTGGCCCACTCCTCCATACAGGTCTTTTCCCTGTTGTCTTTGTTGCCCATGTTGCCAACCACCATGATTGTTTCTGAGGGCCGTGTGTCTGTGTGTGTCTGTGTGTGTCTGTGTGTGTCTGTGTGTGTCTGTGTGTGTCTGTGTGTGTCTGTGTGTGTC
>JAUZST010018023.1:0-32500 GCA_034779995.1 Parotocinclus haroldoi
ATGCAGACTCCACACAGAAAGGACCCAGGCCGCTCCACCCTGGGATTGAACCCGGGACCATCTTGCTGTGAGGCAGCGGTGCTACCCACCGAGATACCG
The DNA here is from genome assembly GCA_034779995.1 of Parotocinclus haroldoi. Lineage (NCBI taxonomy): Eukaryota > Metazoa > Chordata > Actinopteri > Siluriformes > Loricariidae > Parotocinclus > Parotocinclus haroldoi. The sequence goes on from JAUZST010018023.1 coordinate 100, forward strand.
TACTGCACGGTTCTGCCTTGTCTTGCTGAAAATTGCATAGACATCCCTGGAAATGACATATTTCAGGCAGCACCTGTTGCTTTAAAATCTCAGTGTATATTTCTGCATTTTCTGACATCACAGAAATGTAAATGACCTTTTCCAGGTGACTTTTGGACTTATTTTGGATGGATGGTCCTAATAGGTCATTTAATCATATAATGCACAATAAAGGAAGAAATGTGCAAATCCCTTCCGATCTTTCTTTGTAAAATGTCTTAAACACTAACTTTTCTAAACAAAAAAACGTTGTCAAACCTTTCTTCTTCGAGATCTTCTGGCCATCTTTGCTCCCAACAAAACTCAAGACTTTCCTGGATGCTGGTTTTGTACCAAATTATGATTACTATCACCTGTTGACATCACTTGTTTAAAATCACCTCATTATTGAATTCTTTTAATGTATTACTAACTCTAATATCCCATGGTTTTTGAAATTTCTTGCTGGCATGAAAAGCAGGAATGGATGATTATTACCAGATGAAACTGTAGTTGACCAGACAAAACATTATATAGTATTATATGATATAAAACATAAATATTTCTGTCAAATTCAAATATCGTACAATAATGTAAATGTAAGAATTCCCTTTCGCATTTTCCGTACCGTCCCAACTCTGTCCCAACTCTGTTTGCCCATACAATGGCATGTAACAGCCAACGACCCCCAGGTAAAGTGTGAAAACATAATAAAAAATATAAACAGTCCAGGTGTTTAAAATATTAGGGTTCAATAAGGTGGTTGATTTGTTTTATAAATCATTTTTATATGTCCACTATGACATGCCAGTCCAGCAAGTTACGCACAAAAAAAAAAAGAAAAAAGCAAAAGCAAAAACAAGATGCCTCTAATTCGCAACACACCCATAACCTTTGCTTCATGTTTTGTTCCCTGATTTGATTTCTGATTTATAGCTATATGGCAAGCAACAAAATGCAATACAACAGACACACGTTCCTACCTGTATGTAAAAGTTTGTGAAGAGAATGATGAGGCTGATCATGTAAGAGATCTGGAAATATAGCCAGCCCATCGGAAAGCCGCACGGCCACACCACGGCGCAGGAGGTCTGGATCATGGTCATGACAAACTGGACCTGGTAGAACAAAAGCATGAGACAGATGTTATGAGAAGATTACATTGTGCTGCTGGATACAGCTATGTATAGTTTAACTTCTGTGTGAAACAGGACATTGATCAGACACAAGACAGCTACTTTGCAAATAGTGCTTTGTTTTAAACAATAAAATGTATTTAAACTAAACATGAAAACATGTAGTACAATCCTGCACTGTATAATACAGAACTTCTTATCTTTTTAACTTTTAAAAAACAAAACATACTGAAACAAAAAATGAAATAGACTGATACCATGTTTTTTATGCCTTTTAAGACTGTGGTTCTCTATCAACAGGTGTCGCTAGGGTTTGCTTGTACTAGTGTTCAGTAATTCTCATGTATGTTATAGGCAATGTGTGAAATTAGGTACAGTATAGAAGGCTTAGACAATGTTTACAATGCATGCAGTTTTTAGGCAAAGCACAAAATGTTTGTTATTTTAATATGCTGTGTACTTTCCCTCGGCATTGTGTTTAAAATCTAGATCTATCTTCTACAGAAGAATATCTGTGAACCAGTAGCTGCTGCTGGTCTTTCAAAGAGGGGAAGCTCCTAGTCAGCTTACATCATGACATTTGTAAAATTATTTCTATGTAAATTGTGCCCTCAACTCCTGTTCAAGGAAATAGTCTGTGACCCTATCCTACCAAGTAGGTGTCTTTTCCAGGGACTTGACCAGTGTGCTCACAGTGGCTAGCAGAGCTAGGTTGCTTACAAGGCTTTGGTCCATTGTGTTGCGGGTGTAAGATTTAAGCCTTTTTAAACAGGAGAAAATCCTTTCTACACCCACAGATGTAGCTCCAATTGCTGCCATTAATGATAACAGTTTGTACAGCTCAGGCATTGCACTGTCCAACACCCATTTTAACAAAATTACTCGTTAACTCGAACAACTCGAACAAAGAAATTATGTTTAACTGAAACAAGGAAATACTATGAGTGTGTTTTATTTACAGAATATAAAATGGAAAATGGAAATGGTCAAGTAATTTCGCCAAGCAAATACCAAGAAATGGATTGCAGTTTGTTTTTCGACTTTACTTGCAAAATCCGTGAATGGACTGAGCTCCAAATGACTAAGTGACGGTGCATGTCTCAAATTAGCTGTCAACCAAAACGGGATTCAGCCTTTCGACTGATCCTCCAATCATCATGTAGCAACTCAGCGTCCAGGCCGGCCGAGACCAGCCCACAGCTCCATTCACCCCCAGAGATGCTAAGCGTTCAGGGATGGAACAAAATTGTCATTGGCATTTATCGAATTTATGTCTGTGGAGTTATGAGGCAATGAAAAAAACTGTTCCATGTAGTCCCATTGAAGTAAATTGACCATAGACCTTATAATAAAACGATTTCTTGAAATTTATGGCACTAATGCTACAGGAATGTATGAGGCTAGCAAAATTGAGTCAATCAATAAGCAGCTGATTCTGAAAAAACTCAATATTCGAATTAAACATGCTCTAACACATTTGTAGTCAATGTACATTTGTAGTCTAACAAAAATTAGAGGACATCACAAATGAAATATAATTTTTGTGAGCAGTGTATTTGACTATTTGATTTTTGACATTTTAGGGGTAGCTGTGCTTCCCCTGCAGTCATAATTGTCTGAAATATTAAGCATTTCTTACTTTCCTGTCCCATTTTTGGTTCACACATTGACCGTAACATACAATGTTCACAAAAATTAGGGAATACTTCAAAAATGAAATATCCCTTATTAATTTATGTGAGCAGTATACATAGACAGATGTTTATGTCTTACTATATTTCTTTACAACGCAGCTGTTAAAGCAAACAGATCTTGATCATGTGGATGTTAAAATGGAGCGCACCTCAGGTTCTGGTTGGATTGTGTTCTTGGGAAATTGCTCATTTGTGCTAACATGAGGTTTCGTCTACTAAAGAGAATACAAAGCTCTTCTGAAAGTCTTTCTGGATTTGGGGTGTCTGCTAAATGTAAATGAAAATGTACGATGGTCGTTGTATTCTTGTGAACCCATGCTGGGATAAGTACTCTCAGACTATTTGGTGTACTTTTATTATGTAATAATAATCAAAGTTAAGCTCACCAGCTGTCCCTGAGTTATATACTTCTTCCACCAGAGGTATGGGCGTAAGGCAGGAATAGCTGAGAGCCCGTAATAGGAATACATCAGCACGTGGATGAAGCTGTTGAAGGTGGCACCAAAATAAGCTGTTTAAAAAAAAAAAAAAGAAACCTAGATGATGAAAATTCCCACCACAGCCCTAAGTATTAACATGTTTGGGCATATCTGAAATATTTATAACCAATCCTGCACTGCTTTGATTTCACCAGATAGTACATGACATGCTGCATTGGACCTAGCAAACAAAGTGAAACCAGGTTGCAATATTGCAACATATAACAATACTGACATTGTTATTTTCTGCAGGACTTACAGTGACCACAAGGCACCCAGTTCATGACGAACCACCAGATGTTCAGCATGGTGGCATGATGATAGAGGTGCAAATAGGTGATCTGGTGATTGTTCTTGCGCAGGATGAAGAAGAACGTGTCCATGAACTCGATGAGCTTGGAGAAGTAGTACCACCACAGAACATGGATGATCTGCAGGGATGAATGTGTTAGTTCTCCATCTCACTCTATGCTTTCTTATTTGGACCTTTTATATTTATATTTATACACAGTAATTTACATTTACACTACTATATGACCCATTCAGATTTATTAAATTAGATATTTAACATGAAGCCTCAAGTACCCTGATGCATTAATTTAATAATATAAGCTCAACTTGAAAGAAAAGAATTTGGTAAATTATATGGAGCAATATATATATATATTTATATTTATATATATGGCAAAAACTGTATTCATCCTGCACATGCTGGGCATCTGGGTAGCAGCCAGTTAAGCGGTAACCCGGCCAATTGAATAACCATTTTGTTTATTTTTTGGTTTTTACTTTTAATATGTTAGTCAATAAATCAAAGGAGATATTCAACACTTTATTAAGCATGTTAAACGTATACACAAAAATAACACAATACACATATATACACAAAAAACACATATACACAAAAATGCCACAATACATACCATTCAACCTGTTTCTATTTTTTGTTCTGAAAATTGTTTTAAATAAATTGTTTACTCATAATGAAAGCAATTTAATTTATTTCTAGATAGTTGTTATAACATTATATATATATATATATATATATATATATATATATAAAACATATATATATATATATATATATATAACATATATATAACATAACATTTAAGAAAATGTTAACATTTAAGAAAATGTTTTGACTGGTTCAGTAACTGCTAGTTTATAACTTCTTATCCCGTTTTTTGAGTTTTATTATGAATTTTAATGAGCTTTTATTGGTAAGTATGAAATGATTCAATGATTGATATTAAAATAAATGTCAAAAATAAATTAAGAAAGTAATTTCCTGCTGTCAAATGTCAAAATATCCTGATAATTTCAGTCATACAGGTCATTTAACACGATGAGACGCGCATTTAATAGTACCGTTCTATATTCTGATATTTGAGTCATGTATTTTGGACCTGCTACTGTAAGTAATATGTTTGCATCTTTGCCTGATCTGTTCCTGAAGCAATTTCTCCAAATAGTTCAACTTATATTTTATTTCCCAGTTTTATAATGCTGATCTCTTTTGATCATTTTACTTTTTTTTTTAACTTGGCCTCTAACCTAGGAAAAGCTTGACCCTTGCATATTCATAAATCTCCAGTGATGCCTCTAATATACAATATGAATAAAGTCCTTAGTTTAATATTCAACTTATGATGGGTTATGATACACAGGCTAAATCATCAGTTTTAAGCCTCAGTCATATAACAGCTTCATGCGTAGGCTTCAGCATATTTTATAATTGATTTGTATTTATATATCTTTATAAATCTGCCATCATTTACAAGAAATGTGAGACAAGTCATATTGCCACCATGCAGCATTTCATGTCTCACGTTTCCTTTTCACAATGGTGCAAAAGAACACCAGAACAGTGCATACTGGATATGACTAAACGGAACAAATGTGCTTTATTTGGAATTATGCATTGTTTTACCTTGTCATCAGCCTCCCCTGCACTGTGTGTGTCTTGACAGAAGAAGTTATAACCACCTTGCCACACCGCAGTCACAAGCTGCACAGACACAGGGTAATGATTAATATATTTTTTCTATACATATTTTTTTCAATATATACATTTTCAAAAGTTGCCTTTGGCTTTTAGACCAGCAGGTATCTATCTGGATTAAACAGGTATGTTACAGCAGACGTTATCCTGTTGGGATGGCATGAAGAACCTGAAAAGCATGAAAGGCTCAAAAAATGTGGTTGAGAAAAGCATGTTCTAGTCAAAAAAAATCAAACAAACAAACAAATTAAAGCGTTTTTTTCTCTTTTGATAGGTTCATACTGTGCTTATCTGCTTAATTGTAAACAATCTGATTTTAACCTGCTTTTTACTGGTCTAAGTCGCAAGAGTCCGACGTCTATCAAGATATCATTTTTTTAAAGCAAAATCTTATGTGCAACAATTACTGGCACTCGAAATTGTCTGGGTGGTACAGTGACACAGCGGTTAGTGCAGCCTCCTACCAGCTTCAGCATCCTCAATTCGATCCCGACATCGAAATTTGCATGTCCTCCCTGTTTCTGCATGTTTGCTCCTGTTACTCCGTATTCCACCCACAGACCATTTAGTTACAGATTGAAACCATCATTTTCATGTTCAGTGGGTGCCTTTTCATGGCTCAGGAGACTTAATGATGATTCTCATTTAGGCTTTATTTATGTATCAACTTTGTCACGCATGGTCCCCCTAAAATTGCATAAGAGATTTGAGACATAAAGGAGACAAAAACATCTGAGAAAGAGCCTAAACTAAATTTATTATGAAATCTCATGGTTGGAAGGCCAGTCCAGACACTGAACCCAGGAACTGCTGTTTCCAGCAACTGGTCACTGGAAATTTGCTGGCGTGAGCAGGGGGACCTTGCATGCCCTGCAGGATTTTAATCCATGACGGTCTAGTGTGTTACTAATGGTCATCTATGAGACTGTGGTCCCAGCTCTCTTTGGGTCATTGCCCAGGTCCTCCCGTGTAGTTCTGGGCTGATTCCTGACCTTTCTCAGAATCATCCTTACCAAACGAGGTACGATCTTGTACGGAGCCTCAGACCGAGGAAGATTGACAGTCATCTTGTGTTTCTTCCATTTGCTAATAACTGCGCCAACAGGTGTTGCCTTCTCATCAAGCTGCTTACCTATTGTCCTGTGGCCCATCCCATCCTTGTGCAGGTCTGCAACTTTGTCCTTAGCTCTTTGATCTTGGACATGGTGGAGAGGTTGAAGTGTGATTGATTGCGTACATTTTGCAGATTAAAGACAATCTGTTTCTCTACATATACTGTTCACTTAAAAAGGTATTGCAAAATAAAATATCAAATAATAAAATATCCCCTAATTTCGTGAGCAGTGTACTTTATTCATCCCCCCTGTAATGATCAAGACCCTTACAGGAACCACACAGATCAAGTATTATTTGTATGGTGGATCATTCTGTAGTGGTTTGTTAGTGTGTGTCATGCTGGTATGAGTGGATCAGACACTCAGTGTCACTGATGGACTGAAAATATAACCCCTATCAAAAATGTTCAGCCACTAGCATCCTGTGGGCAGTGATCCTGTGAGCACTAGCATCCTGTGAGCACTGATAAAGGATTAGAGCTTTCTAAGGATGTCAGGGACAAGATCTTAGACCTACACAAGGCTGAAATGGGCTACAAAACCATAAGTAAAATTCTGGGTGAAAAGAAGACAACTGTTGGAGCCATTGTAGGAAAACGGAAGATATACAAAATGACTCTCAATCGACCTCGATCTGGGGCTCCATGCAAAATCTCACCTCGTGGGGTATCCTTGGTCATGAGGAAGGTGAGAAATCAGCCTAAAACCACACAGGGGAACCTGTTAATGATCTTAAGGCAGCTGGGATCACAATCATCAAGAAAACCATTGGTAACACATAACTCTGCAATGGATTCAAATCCTGCAGTGCCTGCAAGGTTTCCCTGCTCAAGAAGGTACATGTTCAGGCCCGTCTGAATTTTGCCAATGAACACCTGGATGATACTGAGAGTGATTGGGAAAAGGTGCTGTGGTCAGAAGAGACATAAACTCTGGCATTAACTCTGTGTTTGTTAAGCTGTGCTTGGAGGAAGAGAAATGCTGACTATGACCCAAAGAACACCGTCCCCACTGTCAAGCATGGAGGTGTAAACATTATATTTTGGAGGTGTTTCTCTGCTAAGGGCACAGGGCTACTTCACCGCATCAATAGGAGAATGGATGGAGCCATGTACCGTCAACCTCCTTCCCTCCGCCAGGACATTAAAAATGGGTCATCGCTGGGTCTTCCAGCACAACAATGACCCAAAACATACAGCCAAGGCAACAAAGGAGTGGCTCAAAAAGAAGAACATTAAGGTCATGGAGTGGCCTAGCCAGTCTCCAGACCGTAATCCCATAGAAAACTTATGGAGGGAGCTGAAGGTCCACCAAGTATTAACTCTTGTTTGCTAGAGGGATCAAATACTTATTTCTCTTTGCAAAATGCAAATAAATGTATATGTCTATATTTTATACAATGTAATTTTCTCTCGCTGTTAAAATAAACCTACATATTTTGTAAGCAAACTTACAAAATCAGCAAGGGATCGAATAATTAATTATTATTTCCTCCACTGTATATATATATATATATATAAAACGTTTGTTATATATTATATTATGTTGTTAAATTATTATATCACATCTATACTGACATAAAATAATTCCCACCACTTCTGCTACACATGAAAGTTCTCTTCACAAAAAAATTTGATTGCTCTGGCTTGTGACATGTAAGGCAGTTAACTTTTTGTAAACAAGGACTTTAGACTAGCTTTGATAACTAAATTCATAATAGTGCAATTATATACCAAGTCTCTGCTGGCATTTTTAAGATGTCATATGTCATTGTCATTTTAATATGGCATTTTAATATGTCCATGAGAGCACCGTGGAGTTGATGATACACTTGAGTTTGCATAAATGGGTTAGCGTAAAGCTAATTCATATGTGAACCTTCGTTGGACAGTGCAGAAAAGAAAACGGCAAAATGCCGCTAAGCATGCTGCTAATTCTTCAGACAATAAAATGATTACATAGAATTCCTGCAGTTAGCTAAAGAGTACACATTTATGCTTGCTCTATATATTTAAACTGCTGACACGTACTGGAATATACTGTGCAGAGCAAAAAGTGAACTTTAGGTTTTTTTTTGTGTGATTGCCATCTTCAGTGAATCCTTAACCTACCTCATAAAACATGTAGAGGGAGAGGAGGGTCAATGCCAGGTTATAAACCACTAACAACCCTCGGCAGGAGAATGGCTGCCTGTTCTTCATGTACTTTGGGCCCACCCACACGATCACAAGGTACATGATGGAAAAGGCTAGTGTAGGCAGGTAGTTGTCCAGCAGAAGCCAGCCTCTCACACGTGGATCTGAAAAGATTGAGCGTAACAACATCTGCATATTTATTCACACATCTTATCAATACAAGCAAGAAAAAAATGCTACTTGGATTCATGTGCTTCTGCAAGATGATGCGTTTCACCGTTTGCTGCATAACAAAGAAAAGGCTGCATGGGCAACATTCCAGTTAGTCTCAACAAATACCGGGACAGACAACTATGACTCTTTTTCAGGCATATGAAGAACCTGTCTGTAACATGTCCTTAAAAATAATTTCCTGCACTCTCACCTAGACTTCTTTGCACTGCAGAGCGGTCAGTGACAAGCATGGTGAGTGATTTTACCAGGAAATTACAACTATGGAGAAAATAGATTAGGATAAATGGAGCCCTTTAATATTTGCAGACTACCGCTGGACACTTACCAGAGATAAACCGATGTTTGAATGCAAAAGACAATTAAAAAAGAGCCGAAGTGCCAGTTACTGAATTACTTGCATTAATTAATTTTTGTGCTTAGGCATGTGAATTCACAATTAAGTACACTTAAATACATTTGAGTTTCCTTTCAATCATTTGGTGAACAATACATGTGCATTTTTATTTTTTCGGCAAAATTATATGTTATAATTAAATGTTAAAAATATAAAACACAAAAACAGTAAAACACACTCTTTGAATGCATGGAAACTAGAGCCAAATGACAGTCTTCCTTTTATATTATATTACAAATAACATGTATTTAACTATATTAAGAAATGAAAATTCTGGGAGTAGTTTTGTTTTCACAAAAGGTTCTGTATTTGTGTTGAAACTTTGCTGATTTCTTAAGTAGTAAAAAAGTGTACTATTTGAAAAAAACATTTTGATGCCTACCGATGCGCCACTTGGTTTACAAGAAGCCAAAAAGTAATTTGTCAACCTTTCGCGCCAATGAGTCATGAAACACTTATTAAAGTGATTTCACATCTGCCCTTTTGATCCGCCACCAACAAAATATTTTAACAGTTATATATTAATATAACTAAACATTGTTAATAAGTCACTCCAAAAAGGAATTTACCCCTAGAGTCTTAAAACTGCTGATACCAAACCCCTTCCTAGAAAGAAGAAATCTTGTCCTGTCTGTTCTTAAAAAGAACCAAATTTAAAACAATGCTTGGGTATAGTTCAACTAAGTGATCATCTCCACAACCAACCATTTAATTGAGACATTTCAATCTGTTTTTTTGGGTTTATCGTGTTACTGAAATAGCATTTATTAGAGGTTTGAAAAAACTCGAACGATCATAACATCAATCAGTACAATAGCAAAACAATATATTATATACTATATTGGTTCTCTTAGGTCTTAGTGTGTCCTTTGACAACAGTCCATCATGAACTGCTTTATCGCTTACAAGTTTGGGTTAGTCTCTCTGGCTCTATGTTGTATTTGGAAATTCTTTATCTAAGCATTACCCTCTATCATGAGAAGTGACACAAGGCTCCATTCGGCAAGAGTAGAGTTGTGTATTGAAACCAGTTTCTAAAATTCCAAGAATCGTGTGCCCATCCATCCGTTATCTTACTCTTAATCCACACGGGATTGCGGCCCAGCCAGTGCCCACCCGGCAACTCTGGGCACGAGGGCAGGAACAACCTGCCCTGGATGGAGCTCCAATCCATTGCAGGGCACACGCACACACACACACACAGTCATGCACACACACTAAGGGTCACTTTAGGTCGCTTCACCCTAGAATTGAACCCGGGACCTTCTTGTTGTGAGGACACAGTGCTACCCACCAAGCCACCATGCTACTCGAATCGTGTACCCATTAAAAAAAAATCTCTATTTCTCCTTATGCGTCTCAAAAGGTAAGTACTCTTTTAACGGTAAGCTTTTTTCTTCCTATTTAAACCAACAAGGAAATAGCTTAACAAAGCTTAAAGCATTAAAACACAACATTAAAAACTTCTCTCAGTTACTACTTGTGATAAGTAATCTCTACTGCTGAAATTATAAACCTGTCATCCAAAAGAAAAGCAATCATTTTAATGTCATTTGCTTCCAAGTAACGTATTCCACATAAACAGCTTAAACGTAATAAACTTTGACACGTAAACACGCCCTTTGGTGCAAGCTGGTGTTTGAAAACATGAAAACAGAGTTGAGAATCTTGCTGCTCTTACTCTACTTAATGGCAGAATAGCCAGGCAGAAGACTTTAATCAGTAAAAGATACAAAGACTGCCTGTAGTTTGCTAAAAAGCACAATAAAGGACTCTCAGACTGTGAGAAACAAGAGTCTTTTGTGTGATGAAACCAAAATTGAACACGTGCGATAAAGCCCAGATCAGTGGAGTGCTGTAGTATTGGTTGACCATCTGGAATTTTCTCTCATATGCACATTGGATATCTGGGGCTTAGTCAGAGTGAACATTAGGTTCTTGGTTCCCTCTCTTACCAAGGCCCTTCTTCCCTGTTAACTTGGTTTGGTGGGGCAGCCAGTTCTAGAAAAAGCCTTGGTTGATCCAACTTCTTCCATTTAATAATTATGGAGGTCACTGTGCTCTTGGGAACTTTCAGTGCAGCAAATTTTTTTGTAGCTTTCTCCAGATCTGCGTCTCCACATAATCCCGTCTCTGAGCTCTACAGACGGTTATTTCTTCCTTGTAGCTCGGTTTTTGCTCTGATATCCATGTTAGCTGTGAGACAGAAGTGTGTCTTTCCAAATTGTGTCCAGTCAATTTATTTTGCCACAGGTAGCCTCCAATCAAGATGTAGAAAAAAAGGTTATGAAGAGAATTGGAAGGAATTGGATTTTTTTGTTTTTTCCTTTTCAATAAATTTGTAAACATTTCTAAAATTGTTTTCACTTTCTCAACATGTGGTATTTAGTGCAGAATGATGGGGGAAACTTTTTTTAAAAGTAATTTAAATAAAAAGTAAAAAAGTGAAAGGGACCGTGCATTGTACTTTTTTTATATTTTAACATATATCAATTGCAAAAAAAATTTCCTGCTGTTCTGTAAAGCACTTTGTGAGAATGTGTTTGAAAAAGTGTGATATAAATAAAGCTTATTATTATTTAAATGAATGTGAAAGAACTTACCCCTGGGACCCATCCATGAGTCAAGATATGTGTTCACTCTTTGATTCAAACTCTCCATCTCTGCCTATGGGTCTCTGAAAAGAACATGAAATCAAACTATTCTTATTCACCTTTTACGTCTCAAATAGATGTGACACAACATTGAAAGATCAGGAAACCAAGCCAGAAGAAAAACATAAATTGAACTTAATGACCATTATATACCATTAACATTATATACCATTAACATCTATTGTGTTAGATAGTGTTCAGAACAGCCTCATAACCATAAGTGCCATTCCAAATGACAAAAACATTGCCTTCAGTACAAAAAAAACCCTTTATTATTTTTTAAAAATGTATTAATCACTGGAACTATACATCATTTGACTTTCATTACTAAAGGACAGCCATATCTCCATACACAGTATTTGATCAACAGCATTGCAAATAAGTTGCATCAGATAAGTGCTGCAATGGTGAAACAGAAAAATTGCTCTCTTCTGTATACGTCTTACCCATTCAGTTTAAGACACGTAGCGCTGGTGGACAATTTCTGTCTTAAGAAGATGCCTTGATATAGATATGATTTTGTTTTCAATGTCATGCACCAGAATTCCAAGAAACTAAATATTTAATGAAAGAATCTCTACTTCTCACCTGGGTGAAGAGGGCAAACTGAATCTAAAGCGCTTTTTTGAAATATACAGGCAAGATCGTAGTGTCAACTGCAACCGAACACTGGCTAAACGGGCAGGGCTTCAAATGACAATCCACAATTGCAAATAACACATAAAAGAGAATTAAAATTGCCAATAAAACACCAATATTAAAAGATGAATACTGGAAAAGAGCAGAACCTTACTGAGACTTTATTTCAATGAGCATCTCCACATGGTCCCAGAGCAGAGACATGTCTGCTACAGCCCACCCAATGAAAACTGATCAATACAATTTTCCATTTAAAAAAAATCCTATTTAGTTCATCATATAAATTCTCATGATGAAATTTAAATCTACGCTCTCCTGCTTCTTTATTAGGTACACTCATGCATTAACAAATATATCTAATCAGCCAATCGCTTGGCAGCAGCCCACTTTGGATATGCATACATGACCGGTCAAGATGACCTGCTGAAGTTCAAACTGAACATCAGAATGTGGAAAAGAGGCAATTTTATGACTTTGAACGTGTAACAGTTGTTGGTACTAGATGGTCTGAGTTTTTCAGACTGCTTATTTGCTAGGATTTTCATGCACAGTCATCTCTAAAGTTTAAAGAGAATTGTACAAATTGAGAAACTATTCACTGAACAGCAGTTCTCTGGGTGAAAATGACTTGTTGATGCCAGCGGTTACAGAAGAACAGCCAGAAGCGGAAGGCCACACTAGGTGTCAATCCTCTCAGCTACATTCAGATCGTCAGGTCAGTTGGCATAAACCTCTCGGAAGCAAAGATCCTCCTGCCTTGCATCAGTGTTTCAGGCTGCTGGTTGTGGTGTATATATATATTTGTATAAATACAAATTGAGCACTGTTTAAACACATTGTTGCTTAAACGCATTGTTGCTGACCATGTCTGTCCCTTTAGGACCGCTGTAACCATCTTCTGGAGGCTACTTCCTACAGGATAATCTCGCAATGCTCAAATCATGTTTCTTGAAAACGATTAGTTAATAGTACTCTAATGGCCTATCACCAGTCACCTGATCTTGTACCAACAGAGTACCTTTAGGATGTGGTGGGATGGGAGAGTCGCAATATGGATGTGCGAATGACAAATCTGCAGCAACTTTGTGATCTTATCAATATGAATCAATATGAATCAATATTCTTTGAATATTTCCAACACCTTGTTGAATCGATGCCACAAAGACTTTAGGTAGTTCTGAAGGCAAAAGGGTGTCCAAACTGGTACTTGTAAGGTAGTAAGGTACCTAACGAAGTGGCGGGTCAGTGTAAATTCTACACAGTTTAAGTATTTTCATTGGGTAAATGGTCTCAAACCCCACTACAATTGCTGGATGCTGTCATACAATTTTCTTTTCCCATCCATGTTGAGGAAAAGCATTTCGAAACATTTCTGTGGTTGCCTGCCCAAATAATCACCCCAAGAGGATATCCTAGCAACATCTTTGACCTAGACAAATGCTCTATAGGCTATTTACACCTCTGGGCTATAGAAGGCATGAGTTTTAAAGGTTCTCTGAATACATTTTTAATGCCAAACACCTGTATAAAAGAGAAATAATATGTTACCATATATTATACCAATATTATACCAATATTAATAACTGTCATACCATAATTGCTACTCCATTAAATCACGACAACATTTAGACATTACTGTAAATGCAAGTTTTCTTTTGACTACACAGCAGCAAGCAGTTCCTACTACACACACTTTCTATACAGTTATGAAAACCGCGCTAGTATGAAAAGAGAACAAGAAAAGGGTTCTACATCATATTACAAATAACTTCAGAACATGATTAAACACAGTCGTTGAAACAATCCGATCAAAGTATTAGGTGCCTGACAAAGGCTTCTCAAAACACACCTGACCTGGACTGGAATCTTTAGTGCATTTACATTCTACTGTACCTTTTCAACGTCATGACATCCCAAAGGGCATGTACCTATTTACAACTCATAGTCACCAACCACTTTTTATCACAGGGACAGTTGGGGAAAAATAATCTGCACAGAGGAACGTACAACACTTGCTCTATCCAACAGGCATCATGTTGTAGAGGCAGGTAAATGGTGCCAGTTGTGTCTGTCCAGGGCCATAGCTATAGGTACTATCTCCACTAGTGAATCACACTGCTGTGCCACCAGTGTGACATGGTGTCAAAAGGTACATAACCGCTTCTCACTACACCTTCAAATGTAATGTGCTTCACTTACTCTCTCAGTGGAATCCGTAAATATCTGGAAAGCCATAGAAATGATAAAAGAACCAGAAGCATCATCAGACCCACTTTACTGGGGCACATGCTACGCAGGAAAGGCCACGCACATTCATTACAGACACTAATGCCCCAGAACCTTTCCAATAACTTCATTAGCTAACTCTTTTAGTCAAAGCCAGTTTCTTTGGGGTTTTTTAGTAAATATTAGTACTTAGTAATATTTAGTAATGGACATCTATAAATATCTAAAAGAAAGTCAGCCACACTGCAGGGTATATGTTTTGGCTAGCCACTTATAACTGTATAACCTACCAAAAGTCCATATTAGACCACTATTCATTTCATTTCATTTCAGACCCCGCATTCATTAAACTGATGAATGTCTAAAAAAAATACATCACTTAGGTTAGAATAAAAAACTAGTGCAATTAATAAAAGATCCTGGCAGAGTAACACCCACTTTAGTGTTAAATCACCTAATTTATTTAGCATATATAACAGGCTTATTTTTATGCACAGCTGTGCCCCTAGGACTGACAGGCAAGCATAGGGGTATAGCTGTACCCATCTACATTCTATGTGTGCCCCAGTGACACAAGTAGTCTACAATCGCCCCTGAAAAGAGCATTAAACTTGAATATTGGGGTAATGGTGCAAGTTCCAATTATCCTTAAATTGTGGTGGATTATTGCACTTTTTAGACAGTCCCTTAACACTTAAGGACGAGCTGTGTGTTTTTGCAATTATGCGAAATGTAATGGTTTGAAATAGCTTGCTTATTTAGTACATATCAGATTGATTCGTTATCGAATGAAAACAGAGGATGTCCGCTTTAAACCGGGGTTGGCTTCGTTTCAGAGAAACGTGAAAACGTAGCCCAAATAGTCAAACTTTAACCATACGTGGTTCTTTATGTGAAAACTACATTAGATACATTCCAAACGGGAATCTAAAAAAGATTCGTACTATGGAAGGTAGCTAAGTAAAATGAATACCCCCGAAGTGCGTAGTACTACAGTACTGCTAACTTCGTCTGTGCTTAAACAGAAATGCGCAGCATCGCCAGAGCCGCCGACTTCATCAAAGTCCGGGCTTTTGGTAAGAAGCTTGAACGGATTTATCTTTTTTTTCAGAGAGGTAGCTGCTAGCTAAAGGATACGATTTTGTTGGGTCATGTAGTAGAAGAAACAAGTCGTACCTGCTGTGTTGTCCTTGGTCTGTGCTCGTGCTGTGTGAAAGAGGGCGAGTGGAGAAGCTGGATGTATAATAACGGGACGGGTCCAAATTTCACACTGTAGCCTGATAGGACAAAGTCTACGAAACGCGCTGCCTACTTGCGAATGATGATAACAGGAAATATGGGACAGGGGATATGAGTTTGGAAATGTTTTATTAATTGCACTCAGCTAGGACTATGTAATTTAAAGTAATGGATGTTGACTTTTGGTCAGTTCGCTTAGTTTAAGGTCGTGTACCCTACTATATTGTTTTTTAAGTAAGGAAGTTCGTTATGGGCTCATTCTGAATGGATCTCAGTGAACCGGACAGTTTAGAAATATTTGTGACTGAAATTGAGTTATGACTAAAGACAGCAAACACGTAGTCGAAAAGTCTGTTCACCCATGCTGTAGAGACATCTCATCAAACACTGACCTGAGGCACGTTTTAGTGTCACCATAGTCATTGAATCACTTAGCATATTCATAACAGTGTAAATATGGAACCATTTTTAACCATACACTGGACAAAAGTTCAACTGCCATACACTACAGATTACTATTACATCAGTATATCATTAGTAGACATAAGAAGAAAAGAAACAGCGCCTAAGGCTCGCGAGGCGTTCCGTTTAATTATCCCCACATCACCCGATCCGTCTGGAGCTGGAATTGACCAATCAGAATGCAGTTCTCCTGTACCCGTGAAACAGAGCGCCGGCTCAGAGCGCATGCGCACCAGACATCCTCACAAGAACATTTACAGAAGTGGACTTTACGTTCAAGAGTAACACGTACAGAAACACCCAGAGCAGCGAACACAACTCATTAATTTCTCGTGCGAGTAGTAACAAAATGTAGGGTACTAAGCAGGTATGCCAGGGCTGGACGAATTCTGGCTTTTTTTTTTAGATTCAGACATTTGTAGCATTCAGACGCCCTTATAACACACACGCTCTGAAACTGAGGTGGAAAGACCCTGCTCCGTAAGTGGCGTCTTAAACCAGAAACTGAATTAGGATTATGATTATGAAAACAACAGACATTGATATACACATGAATCAATTTATTTGTGGTCTCACACCAGTAAAGCAGTCATATTCTAACACAATGATCTTAGTCTGGATCTAAATCAAATTGAAACGGTTTTAGATTCCGTACAAATGAGTTGGGCGCGCCATCTAGTGGATGTCAATAACTGAAAACCACACGGGTATAAACGATCAGACTTCAACCTAAATAAAACCTATAGAACACCTTCATAAAAGAACAGCGCAAGTTAAAAAAAATGTAGATTTAGCTAAATTCATTGAGCAGACACCTTTCTCTCTAAAAAACCTACAGTCTTAAACGCCAACCTCATTTTCTAAATGACTACTAAACCATGTATTTGCCTGGGAAAAAGTGGGTTTACTGTAACTTCCCGACAATCCGGGAATTGCATTTACCTAAAGTTCACGTTATTTGTTATTACCAGTAACTCCTGTTTTATCTGGATCAAAGTTCTCATTCAAAAAAATAGTAAAAAAAAAAACTGAAATCATTCCCATATCCAAGGCTCTGACTTTCAACAAAAAACACACAGGCCTGTTTTAAACTTAAATTGCTGTTCAAATGTGCATGTATTTTTAAGAACCCTGTTCTCATTAACACACGAGGTCTCTGGAATGATATTGTTTGGCCTTGTATCTGGTATACAGTTTTACCAAAACATGGTAGGGGCATTTTATTACACTATTTAGCTACATATGGGTTTATGATGTGTTTAAACGCCTTAAAAAATGCAAACTTCTTTGTTTTTAACACAATGACGCAGACATGGCATTTGTCGATTTTTCCATCTATGAAGGGTTACTTCATTAATTTACAGAAGACAGAGAATCTCAATGCAACTTGCAGCTGCCAACCATGGCATGGCTCCGAGTGGTGGTTCTTACAAATGTATGCACTTGTATACACTCAGGGGCCACTTCATTAGGTACACCTGTTTAACTGCTCGTTAATGCAAATCTAATCAGCCAATCACATGGCAGCAACTTGGTGCATTAAGGCTTGTAGACATGCTGACCTTGGGAAGAAAGGTGAAGTGAGCTTGGACATTTTAAGTGATTTTCAACTTTTGAACCAGGTTGTTGATGCTAGTATTTCAGAAACTGCTGATCTATTGGGATTTACATGTATAGTTAACTCTATGGTTTACAGGGAATGGTCTGAAAAATAGAAAATTATCCAGCGAGGCGCAGTTCAGCATTCCTGAATGCACAACACATTGAACTTGGGAGCAGATGGGCTGCAGCAAAATAAACACCAACAGGTAACACATTTAAGAACAGGTAGCTGAGGCTACAGTATGAATGGGCTCACCAAAATTGCAGATAGCAGATCGGAAAAATGTTGTCTGATCTGTTGGGCATCGATTTCTACTGGGACATTCAGATAGAGTAGAGTCAGAATTTGGGATAAACATGGAAGCATGGATCCATCCTACTTTGCATCAGCAGTTTAGGCTGGTGTAATGGTGTGCCAGATCATTTCTTGGCACACTCTGAGCATTATAATAATAAAACAATTATATATTTTTATGTTTTGTTACTGACCATTCCCATCCTGTATGCACAATTTCACAACGCTTAAATAATAATCACAGCGAGTTCACTGTACTCAAATGGCCCCCACAGTCCCCAGCTCTCGATTCAATAGAGCACATCTGGAATGTGGTGGAAGAGGATATTCACATCATGGATGTGCAGCTGACAAAACTACAGCAACTGTGTGATACATGTCAATATGGACCAGAATCTTTCAAACAGTATTCAATCTGTACCATGAATAATTAAGGCAGTTCTGAAGGCAAAAGGAGGCTAAACCCAGTACTGTTGTACCTAATAAAGTGACCGGTAAGTGTATGCATAAAGTTTGTGTACACCACTGTTAAAGCTTACCCAAGACATTGCATTTGAAGCTAATGGAACAATATCTTGTCTATGATAAAAAGAAAGTACACTTGATATATCATTTAAAGGTAACAGTATTTACAGTATCCTTTTACAGTGGAAAAATCTCAGCATTGTACAAATTGTCAGATACATTTACATCTCACAGTCTAGAGCTGGATCACATAGAAGAGGGAAATATGTACACATCTGACCTCAGTTACATACTTAAAGATGTTAAAATAATATTGAGAATCATAAAAATCTCATATATACACAGATTCAATAAACATTTGGCTGAGCCCTTCAAGCCATACTATAAAGCATTATTATCTTTTTGTATAGTTAAAAGTTTTGGTCGTTTGTCAAAAAAAGGAGTTTAGTAAAAGCAATGCACATCCTCCTTGAACGTCTAAGACACCTCATTTTCCTCTGTTTACCGGATCACCAATCAATTCAGGGCACTGCTCCTCTCCCCTGGCGATACGGTTGCACTTACAAAGCAGATCGTAGTTTATTTTGTCAGTTATGATGCTGTCTTGCTTATACTGCGGATGCTTGGCAACAAATTCCCTCATCCATCTGGCCATGGTCATCAGTTCTCCTGTGATTAATAAGAAACGCAAACAAGTCTTGCTGAGTAAAGTCATGCATTCAATTTTTTTAAAGACACTGACCATCAATACCAAATCTTGATTTGCTCTATTGTAGCACCTACCATAACTGCAGTAAAGTTGAATTGTTTACATTAAAAATGTATAACATGCACAGTACAAACAGCTTTATGCTATTGATACTACGGTCTACAGAAAACAAATGACATCTCTAATGTAGCCACTGTGGATCATGTGAACCATTGTGGCATCTGTCTTACAGTACAGGTATGTGCTGTTTAACGGCCATCCGATCAACATCCATTCACTTTAGTGACCGAGGTCTTAACAATCCTATCTTAATATAATAATTAATATTTACTATAATAAATAATAATCTATTTTGGCTACAGACATAAAAAGTCAATCAGAACAGTCACATCAATAGCCGGCCAACACTGGACAAAGAAAGTTAAAGAGCAGGAGTCTATGATGTGTTTTACATTTGCCAGGTCCAGTTATTCTAAGCTATATTGGATTATATTGTTTGAATAAATTCGCCACCAAACATTGGTATCAGGTTGCAGGGTTTTGGGGCTTACAAAGTGTAGTTTCTTATTTGTGCTTGCACCCAGAGTCTGTCTGTCTCTCTGATATTCCTTTAAAAATATTAAGGAGAAATAAGCCATAATAATAATAATAATAATTATTATTATTATAATGCACTGTCTGATAACTTTATTAAGCACACCTTATTGTTTCTATACTTTCTTTCATTTTCTGAGTTGACTTTGTTGACTTTTTTTGACTTTGTAGTCCATATCTGTTTCTCTACACACTTTGTTTGTCCACTGTACTCTAATCTCTAATGGCCAGGACCCTAACAGGCCCGCCACAGATCAGGTACTATTATGGTGGTGGATCATTCGCAGTACTGCAGTGACACGGACGTGGTATAGCTGCAGTTTATAAACAATTCTGTTACTGTTGGACTGAAAATGGCCCTCCAGACAAAAACGTTCACCCACCAGCATCCTTTGAGCAAGGAGTAGAGGAGGACTAGCACAAACTGTTCAACAACAGATGAGCCCCTGTCTCTGATTTTACATCTATAAGGTGAAACAATAAGGTAGATATATCTAATAGTGTGCACAGTGAGTGAACACAGTATTTAAAATTAGAACCACGGAGTGCTTCTATATGGTAAAAGGACGGGCATAATAAAATAAACGGACATACATAGTATAGAAACAAGCTAATGTAACGTGATTGGAAAGTGTTTTAACTGATCAAATGGTCGTTCACTCTCGGTGCAGAAGGTTGACAGCTTTTTATTTTAAAACCAACTTGCTTCTTTTTGTGTTCATTTCATTGACCTGCCTGTTTTTCTTATGTGATCTGGCATCCCTGGTGTGTTTGTGTGCTCTGTGCTTTATGTTCGTTAACTTAGATTTGGACTAGAAATTTGACTGATACATTTAAGAGACTATTTTGTGCAAGCTTTTGATTTTGTTTAATCTTCTGATACTCATTTGTAACACTGTGTTTGTGGCTTTCCATGCACATGCCTGCACTGTTGTAAGTACAGTCTTTACTGCTTTACCTTCATTTGTCTCATCAGATTGATCATGTGTGTTGTTTATAATAATGTCTATTAATGCATTTTTGGCTTCCGTCAAACAAAGTGCTATCCATCGTACCATCATACAAAGTGTTATGGCTTTCCCAGGCACTTATATAAGGCTTATCGACGCTATCTCTGATGCGTTTATGCATCATTTGCTTGCAGTTTTTTGTGAAAATAACCTTCATATTTACATTACAGTTGCATTATAAATGTAATGTTATAGGTGTCTGGTCAACAATGATTTCGATCCATGACCCGTTTCACAGTCCGTAATGTGGTTGTTAAACACTGCTTTCCTGTAGTTAGTAACTGAACAGACACCCTTAGCCAGAAGGACTAGCAAAACTGAGAGAAGCTTACAATCAAGCAATTGATTAAAAAAATTCTTACTAAAGGACCTAACAGTAGCAGCTTCACAGAGATGGAACCATCAGATCCACAAGTTCACACCAAAGTGTTGTAAAGCATGTAAACACCCATTTAAAACCTAATATTTATAGTATGTCCATATCATGCCGCCTTAGTTCATTTGTTTTGCATACCAGACGCTCGCTTCTTGATGAGCTTCAGATAATTCAGGATGGTGCAGCGTGTATCTACGTCCACCTCCATATTCTCCAGGTAGCAGTTCAGGATTGGGATAAGGCCCTGGAACACTCCCTCCTAAACATGTGTTACAGTTATGATTTACAGCTGTTCATTCACTGCTGAGATCAGCTACACTGTTTCCCCTGTGTAAAGAATCTGTACCTTGCCATTGATGATGGTATCAATACTCATTAGGGTGTACTCCTCATACACCCCCCCAGTCTCTACTCCGTTTTGGGCTGCTATAAAGTCAGAGTCAAGGAATGGGTTGCAGCCTTGGAGGAAATTCAGATTATACACAATATTAGCTTTGCAACAGAACAAGCTAAATTTTCCTTATATTGAAGTAAACATTGTGATTTCAGCTCCAACACATGAAATAATACTTATGTAATTTAATTTATTATTTATTTAATACTTATTAAAGGTAATAAATTTTACCTTTAAAGATGTCCTTCCGGAAATAAAACAGGCCTTCTTGTACTGCATTTCGCTTCTGGGCAACTTTCATGTTTTCATCAACCTAAAACAGATTATCATATCTATTATATATATTATAAGATCACTTAATTCAATATAATAAAAACGTGTATTTTTCATATAATTTACATTAGGTGTTAGGACCCCATAAAATCTTAAATTATTTATTTTTTAATATGAAAAGATACAAGACAAACCTTTGACAAGGGAATGAGGAAGTCCAGTTTATAGGACAGAATCACCCGGGTTAGAAGAACAATGAACACGACATATGCAGAATTTTCAAAATCTGTCAGCTGAACCTGTTTGTGAAAAATAGAACACAGTTCTTGTTGCATAATTAGGCCAGCGTCATTACGAACTTTGTTACATAACAAGGCTGATTAAGCTATGTCCAGCAGAAGCAGCTGTGCACATGAAATTCTGCGTGACAACTCAGCAAATGTAAAGTACAGTTACAGTAGTGACTGAAAGTTGATCCCTTTAGAATTCTCTAAAGTACAACCTAAAGCATTTTTAATCAGAAGTAAAAGTAAACGATGAGAAAACAATTCAACCAACAAGACTAAAATGTTATACTTGCTCATATATCTTGGGGGGAAAAAATGGTCCATATTACATATCTGAGTGGCACTTACTATGCAAGTATGTACACCTTTGTTTTCAGTATCTGGTGTGACTCACTTGTGCAGCAGTAACTGCAACTAAACGTTATTTGGCATTGAGAACTTTACATCCATTCCTTTACAGAACAGCTTCAACTCTGGAATGTTGGTGGGATTCTTCACTTGACCTGCCCACAAATGTTCCTTCCGTAACATTTCTATTGGATTAAAGTTAAAATTTTCTTTTGATCATTTAACTTGAACTATTCCAAACCAATAACTTGCACGCTTAGGGTTATCATCTTGCTGCATTTCTCACGTTTGCACACAGAGGTTTTGACATTTTGAGTAGGGGTTCCCAACCTTTTGCGAGCTGATCCTAAACACCCCCCTGCCCAAAACCAACCCTGCCCCAAAAAAAAGCTGGTTCAATGCAGTTGGGCCCCCCTTCTACTGGCATCATTCACTCAACCTCTCCTCACCCCCTCTTTACACATAGATATCCGTAGTATAGATAGCCCTGGGATAGGCCATCGCCATCATCATCATCATCATCAGTAGTTGTAATCAATATAGTAGTAATCAATTAACCTAACACTAACAGAGTAAAAACACGCAGACACAAAGAGGACATGTATAAACAAATGAGTCTAAACAAAAAAGGACCCAGGCCGCTACACCTTGGGATCGAACTCAGGACCTTGCTGTGAGGCGGCAGTGCTACCAAGAGAGGCTTGAGTTAACTTTCAGTTACTTGGAGGTTACCCTGAGTTCAATTTTGTGAGCTCCACTTTTCACAAAAATGATGGGGATATTTCAAAAAATGAATATGAAGTGATTAAAAAAATGAAGCATTTGATTTTATTAAACAGGATCATCAGAAAAGCAAATGCTCAGTTATCATGAGTGAGCAAGCAACATATAAATTGGGGTGAACCGAAGCATGTCAAACTGGATGAGAGTGTCACACATTGACTGTTCAGGAAGGCGTATGGTCACCCAAGACTGCCAAAACACACTGACAGTGATGGAGCATGGACAGGATCAGATTGCTCAGCAGTTCTTGTTGGATCCTGCTCATACTCATTTTGAAATATCCGCTAATTTCTGTAAGCAGTGTACTACACACGTTGCTCTTGGAATGATCTTAGTTGGTCAACCACTCGTGGAGAGACTTGGTCCTAAATTTGAATTGATTGACTGATGCTAGCGTCCAGACTTTTTTTTTTTTTTTTTAATAAAGATGCCTTTGTAAATTCTCACAGCATGATGAGCATCAGCAACTCCTTTTCTGAGACCCTCAGAAATCTCCTTTGTTTATGCCATGATACACTTAAACAAGCATGAGTTGCGAAGCTCAGATGTTAATAAATCCATGTTCTTGACATGCAACGGTTAAACTCCTGACCATCATCCCACTGATTAAAAACACCCGCTTCAATATAATTATTATTCTTATCCAAGAGGTTCGCATATTTTTGCCACTTTCAGATATGTAATATGGTTTATTGTCCTCAAATAAATGACCAAGTATAACAGTTTGTCTTTACTATTTTTTTAATTTATTTAATTGGGTTCACTTTATTGTCTTTAAGGACTCCCATAATAGGTCATATTTATGCATATTTATTTCTAAAGCTTTTACAAACTTTTAGTCATCACTATATTTGAACAGCATACCTCCATGGGGCGGAACTCCACTCTCCATCCTATATCTGAATTTGGAGGGGGTGGTTTGAATCTCATGGTCTGCCAGTTGGTTGACTGGATATTCTGTTTGATAAAACATGTAAATCTGGATTATTACACTGAAAAGGTTTAGTATTGAACAGCTAAAATCCTTCTACGACAGGGTTGTTCAAACTTTTTGCAAAGAGGGCCAAACGTAAAAAAGTAAAGACCATCTTTCACTGCAAAGTTACATGAAAATACACACTGTTATAAAAATTATTTTACTGTCACGATTACCTTTTCAAATGGCTATGTAACCGAATATCAGCCACTCGGGCAGGTGTAAACAACTAGAAAGACAATTCAGTCATATCTGGATAGTCAGACAACATTGAACAAATTGTATAGAATACTGGTACCATAAATTCCCATAAGTAATTAATACATATATTTGCCCCATGAACATTTTAAATTAAATGCAAAGTGCTCTGTTATAATTAAAGCTTAAAAATGAATATTGCCATTGTCTTTCACAAGATCTTTCAGGAACCTAAAGTTTGTGTACAGTTTGTATACTTTATTAATCCCACAACTGGCACATTCACTTGCCACAACAAGAAATAAACACCTATTTACATATACACAATACACTCTATGAATGAGGAACATAATATTAACAGTTAAAATCAAATCTTATTCAAGAGTTGAATAAAAATAAGTGCCATAAATAATAGTGCATTAGTGTGCTTTAGGCTTTTTACTGTTAATGAACACATGACCCTAAAGAGAAGAGCGATACTGGAGATCTACTTTTTGGTAAAGACACCAGGTCTGGCTTTTGGGTGGTGGCTGAGTTGAGTAAGTGAGAGTCACTAATCCTTGACCTCAATCAGTTCATGACTGAGAATGTTTGCTGAAACAAATATGTGGAGCCCAATAAGCTCAGAATTTTCTTATCGAATGACCGCATTTCTGGAAACCTGCCTTTTTCCAGTTGCCGGTAAGTCAACAAGAAATGCTGGTGTTTTCCGCAGCACTCGTTGTCACAAAGCAGCTCAATGAGCTCCAGCTGAAGCCGTGGAGGAGCAACATCAAAGTCCATGAAGAAGGGCGAAGAGAAAATGCAGCATGTCCTGAAAACTCACCACTGCATCTTTTCCTTGAAGAGTAAAATTCAGCGCATTCAGATGCTTGGCAATGTGATCCAAAAAAAACCCCCAGATTTGGAAGCCATACAGGATCTGACAGTTCTTTCATTGGTTGTCCGTTCTCATCCAAAAAAAATGTCTAATTTCCTCTTTGAGAGAGAAAAATTGCTGCAATGCCACCCCCCGACTAATTCACCTCGCATTGTTGTGATGCATTACTTCGCCGTATTCAGGTTTTATGTCACGCAAAAAACTGCTGACACTGTCGGTGGTACAGAGCTTTAGAACGAATAGAATTGATTGCCTTTGCCACTGGTTCCATAACATTGTTAAATTTGAGATGTTTGGCACAGAGAGCCTGCTGGTGAATGACACAGTTGGCTGCTTCTTGGCTGACTTTATTTCAGATCAGTGTGGACAATCCACGTCACTCACCAACCACAGCAGCATTCATGTTGTCGTCAACACCTTTTTAAAAAAATCAGTAGTTGTGCAGTGTTGGATGCAGGCTAATGAGAATTAATCAAAAGCCACTCCTCTGTCCCCTAGCTCTCTCTGGATATCTGACAATATGTCCTCAACTCTCCATGCCACAGTGTCGTGTGCCAGGCAAACATAAAAAAATCTTGTTTCCTCTCAAGGGCAAATGCTCTCCACCATTTTTATGACAGTACCTTCAGTAAAAGTTTAGCTATTAATATGGCCACTTCGTAGTTGGCTTTAGTTATATTTTCAATTGACTCGCAGGCCAGCGTGAAGAATCTCTGTTGTGATACCAGAGCAGCTTGGAGTTGCTTCAGTTTTTCAGTGTGGTTTCTCCCTGTTATATGCTGTAGCATGTTTAGTCATGTAGTGTCTCCCCTAACGTTGAAAACCCTAAACAAGGCAATGGTCTCTTTAGCAATCAGACGAACACAATTGCCTCGATTTTCAGTGAAGAAGTGCTGTAATTCCCACCGCACCTGTAAGCGAAGGCCCTCACTGTCGTCTTTTCTCTCTCTTTTTTTTTTTGCAGACGCATGGCAGAATGAGCGAAGATGGGTTTACGGCACAGATGCAGAGACAGATCGTATTAGAATGGTTCTGACATCATGTGGTAACAGAAGGAATTCAATTTTTAAAGTTGTATTTATTCCGAAAGAGATAGCGAGCCATATATAACAAAATTATATGACTAAGGGCTATTATAAATATAAGTTAAGGGTTTTATGAAATCCGACAGTGGGCTGCGATTGGCCTGCGGGCCGGACTTTGGACATGCCTGTTCGAGGAAATCAGAAAAATGTTTTTCATTTTATTTGCAACGTACCTCAAAGTGCTCAGACTCGTTTTCATCGTCCAAATGAATTCTCTCCTCGTAGAGCAACAGTGGGTCACGAATGAAGAGGTGGGCAATGTGTTGAGCCAATAGTTTGTCAATACCTGCAATAATGACATGTTTCAGTATTACATTACAGTTCTATTACTTTGCAATTATGGAATGACTTATTTGATGTCAGTTTGCTACAGAGTGTATCATGTAAAAATGCTGTTCCTCTACCTGCATCAAGCAGCTGTTTGTAGATCTCCTCGTCTTTTGTCAATTCTATATCATTGTATTTTTCCCCACAAAACGAGAGGTAACTGTCGATTGAATCGTATCTGGACTTGTGGATCCTGAACTTGTTGTTTTTCAAAGGCTATAAGAAATAATCACACAAGAAATCCAAATTGTTATGATTAACTGCATTATTTATTCATTTATATATATTCAGGTAAGCCTTCCCAATTAAAATTTTCAACAGCTCACCTCCAGCCCGCGTTCCTCTCGAGTCCTGTCATCAACTGAGGCCGAGATCACACCCCAGCGGCAGTCAATATCCGACACATAGCCACGATAGAAGGGTGAGGCTGCACTAAGCGCCATCTGCACATATTGTAACATATTTTAACAAATGGTTTCTATTATCTTGGTATATGGTATGTTACTTATTTGATCTTTCGCTTTCATGTCACATTCGATACCATTACCATAGAGGAGATGCTCAGTAAGTTTCAGGAAATATCAATATTAACATTGGCCACCATATTAAATAACGAGCACAATTAATGTGCATTAATTAATTAATTAAATTATTGCACTAAAACATTCTTCCTTTATATTACGCAAACTCAATGTAGACCAGTGAAGATGTCTGCTCTAAAGCTTAAATATAAACAACATGATTGATGATAATTCCATCCATAATCATACAAATTACTCATCAAATGTGGCTTGGACAAAAAAGATCTATTCTGCCTCAACAACATACAAAACCAACTTTAATGTGCATTAATTACAGGCATTAAAAAGAGTAGTCACTGGCATTCCAGACTGGTTAAGGTACATAAACCTTATGAATTACAAGATTCTACAAAATTCTGATGTTATAATTCATTAGACGGGGCTAATGGTATGGCTTGTAGACAAGTCACACAAAGTCTGCGTCTGCTCTTCTCAAAGAAGTCTGCTAGTGTATTAAATGAAAAAGTTTTAGTTTCATTTCACAGTTCCAGTTATATGCGGAATTTAAATAGATTGATAGGCTGATAGGTTAAACAACATATCAGCACATCGACAAGGAAGGATGATGTTTCACGAGAATTGTATTATCGAGTCCTTAAATATGGGTTCTCAGTTTCATGAGGGTTATAAAGATATAATTTGCTTGGTTTATCTTCATTTAATATTTTGTTTAGGGTGTTTGACAATGAGACTTTTTGTGGTAAATATCTAGGGTGCCAATACAAGTTTAAATAATAATAATAATAAAATATTTTGTAGTTTTATTTTATGTTCCATTTGGCTTGCCACTTGTCTTGTACATGGCAGGACAGTGGAGGTTTTATGTCCATTGGTGAAAGTTTCCAGTTTGCCATCTGGGCCTTTGTTGGTTTCCTTGCCATCCGGTCAGTTATTGTTTCTGTATGAGAACAGAACTTGTGTGTTCTTTATCTAAAAATTTAGACATTTTGCTGCACAGGAAATGTATGGTCATCATCACAACCCAGCTCATCAACATAAATACATTTAAAAATACTAATAGTACAGCTACTGTTTATATTTAGAGCAGTGATTAACATTTACTCTGTGGTTTATGGTAATGAATAATCTATATTTTTGGGTTAAGAATGTACAGATTCCTATCACATGTACAGTTATGTACAGTAGTCTTACCACTATGGGGCAGAAGGTAGCAAGCTGGTCATACAGGTGTCGAGCCTCACTGATGCTGCAAGCCTGAAATGTGACCTAAAATAACAACAGAGCAGCTTCACATGTTAAAGAGCTGAAGCATTAAAAGCATTACATGCGCATAGGTGGAACTCGACAGTGCAGGCAAATTCAGGTTTCATGTATTACAAAATTCAGACCTCACCTGCAGACAACAGTTACCCATTCCAAAGCCCATGGCGTCCATATAGATGTGGTCAGGAAGAGCCACACTGGCTGCCTCACCATCATCCTCAGGTAATATTTCTACAAATGGGGATGGCGTGTTCTTGTCTTTAAAAACTGAAATAGAAAAAAGAAAAGAAAAGAATTCAAACAGGTGAAATAACTCCACAAAAAACAAACAAAAAAAAACCTTTTTCCAATACAATGTAGATAATGTTGCATGGCTTCCATGATAATACATTTCCATTGTATCCAACACCGTGTGAGAGTGACCTCACTTACTAAACACTGCACTGTATATACACCATGCAAAGTATTTATTACATCAGCCACGGCTTGTGGCAAAGCAGAAACATGCCACCTGGCTTTACATAGCACATTTACAATTTTAGAGGAGGACACAAACATTGTATTTAGCAGCTGATATTGTCAACTCAGTTCTAGCCCCCCATTCCAAATCAAAAATAAGAATGCAATAACAGAAACAGAAAAAATGACTCACTTGGTACATTAATTGCCACTTTTTCCCCCCTTCTGTGACAAATATTTCTGGTCAAAGTGCTAAAAAAAGATGAACAAATCAACATATATTATATGTAATTTTTAGAATCTGCACAATATATAATGTTTTAGGTCTATGATAAATGGCAAATACTAAACTAGAAATCCTACAAACATGTTGGTGTGGCTTTTGGATAATTTGTGGTAAGGTGCATTTGAGTCTGTCGTAGGACTAACAATTTGAGGACCAAGGGACATATTTGATCCATACTTTTAAATGGACCCCAAATGTGACTGAAACGATCTACGGTCCTGAAAGGGTTAAAGTGACGTGCTGCGGGAATAAATTGCCTAAAGTGTTTCATTGTTAACGCTTTCGTGACCGCAGGCTGTTTCAATTACATTTGACATCCATTTAAAAGTATGGGACAAATATGTCCCGTGGTCCTCAAAGGGTTAAAGGAAAATAGAGTCTTTTGCGGATCCATTAAACTGTACAATGGGTAACCATTATTGATGATCATTGGCTGGTAGATGCATTTGGTAACAGTGAATGTGGGTGTTTTTAGAAGTACACAGGAGTAAAAGTATGGATTCTGTGTTCCATTATTGTTTACAAAAGGAAGTGTTGTGTTTGCGAACTGCACTCAAAATCACAAACAGCATATGGAGTTCCATGTATAGAAGCAAAATAAATAAATAAATAAATAAAACAAACGTTCATATTTTATTTAAATTTTTAATAGCAATAAAAGTGTAGTGTATCTCTGATGCCTAACATTTGTTAGTGTCCGCTTCTGTGCTGGGTTCTGATGCAAAGACTAAGTACACCTAAATTACAGTAACATGATGCATTCTTTTAATCGAGGTACATCAATTATATAAGCTGACATTTTCATGTATAGTCTTCAGGGTTGTGCCCTGACCCAGTTGTAGTTAACAGACCGCCCCTTTGAGGTATATGATATAACTGGTAGAAAAGCACAACATTTCTTGGGGCTTAACAGTAATAAGAATGCTAAGACTCTGCACCTGAATCGAGGATGTCTGTTGATGGCCTGATCGGGAAAGAAAAGGGACCTAGATGCCCCTTTTTCATCAGAGGTCGGGCTGAATTCTGGCTTTGTGAATCCCAGACAGCCTAATCTGAAAGAACATGCAATGCGCAAAAGTCAGGTCCTGTATCTGTTTCATTAAAAATACTTCATGCATATACATTTTGTTCATGCAATATTCCAACGAACTGACAAAATGTTTTTTTTAATTGATTTCATTAACATTTCTAAAGTAATTCCCAATACATTGCAATACATTTTACTTTCATCCCAAGGATTTGAACCGAACTAACTAAACCAGCATATACCTTTCACTGGTAATTTACACTGGCCCACAAAGATGGTAATTGTTTCTGGCATCAGCATAACACAATGTCCTAAATGATGTATGCATTGCTGCTGGCCAATGCAAATTAATACAAAGGTCCGTTTCTGTTGTGCTTATCTACAGAAATCTGACATTTTATGCAAAAATATTTCAAGCACATAGAATGTTGAATAGACTATAGCTTTTTGTTTTACAGCCTACAATTTATGTAAACAATGTTAGCTTTATTTACCCATTTTAATTTACAACTTGAGTAATTAAAATAAAAGCAACATCCATGCAATTTTAAAAAAATAAATAGCATAAAAAACAGAATAATACAGTTGGAAAATAGATGAAGGATTAAATTGAATATAATGCTCACAAAAATATCCCCACATTTTTGTGAGTAGTATACTTCATACAGCCAGCTTTTGCTTAAAATACAACCATCACTCTTTGGTTTGGTTATGGGTCTACCAGCTTTGTACACCTAGATTATACTTGCCCATATTTCCTTACTGAATTGTCCAGTACGATTTTTATGTTGAAAGAAACTCTGCTGAATTGAGGTCAAGACTCTGACATGGTCCTCAAGGAAGTGATTTCCATAGAAATCCAAGAGTTTTTTGCTGTTTCTGTGTTTCTCAGTTCCCACTCTTTTAAAATACATTACTCACAAAAATAAAGAGATATTTGAAAATGAAATATCCAGTAATTTTGATGAGCAGTATACTTGCTTGCATAACGAATACAACTTAAAATACATCGCACTGTCACATAAGACAGTTTTCTCAATGCATAAAAGTTTGTGGTACAGAGAGCTGTAGAGAGGGTGTCTAAATCTAAAGTTTAATAATTTTCTGCTTATATTGTTTTGATCTCTGGTCAGTTTAAAAAAAAAATACTGAATGTGTTATCTTCAAAGGCCTTTAATGGGAGAATATGCTTATATAAATTTTAATTGCTGTAATCATGCTTTCTGTATATTAAAATACTGTAAATAGGCAATTGGTGCATTTTCATGCACTTAATAATCTAAAAACTGCAGATTTTGTCAGTAATCTAATCTAGGATTATATATGTGCTTGAATAACTTCTGTGTTAACATGACCAAGGCAATAATTGGATTTGTAATTTGCA
The DNA here is from genome assembly GCA_034779995.1 of Parotocinclus haroldoi. NCBI lineage: Eukaryota > Metazoa > Chordata > Actinopteri > Siluriformes > Loricariidae > Parotocinclus > Parotocinclus haroldoi. The sequence goes on from JAUZST010018023.1 coordinate 32,093, forward strand.
ACCAGCAAATAATTTGAACTTTTATTTTTTTTTAAATGTAATTTTTTTTATATTTTTATATAAACCTAGAGCCTCTGGAAAGCGTTCGATAGCCGTTTAGCCAGAAGCAAAACTTCTAAGAAGCCTGGCAACCGTATTTTTTTTTTTTTTCACTAGCCGCTTTGCATACATACGCTAATCCAACTGAAATAGGCTATCTGGTATACAATAATACGACATACTATATAACCACTACATACAAACACAAGGGCTGCACAGGGGGGCCATTAGCTTTTAGTCATATACAGTAGGTTTAATGTTCAAAACATATTTCAGTGGTTGCCTATAACCACTTTACTTGACACGGCGAGATATTCAAATTTAAATTCAGTCACAGCGTAGAAGAAATCAGGAATATTTCAGTATTTA